>OX101810.2:0-7500 GCA_944452925.2 Chrysolina oricalcia
TAACCTAAACCTAACCTAACCTAACCAACCTAACCTAACCTAACCTAACCTAACCTAACCTAACCTAACCTAACCTAACCTAACCTAACCTAACCTAACCTAACCTAACCTAACCTACCTAACCTAACCTAACCCTAACCTAACCCTAACCTAACCTAACCTAACCTAACCTAACCTAACCTAACCTAACTAACCTAACCTACTAACCTAACCCTAACCTAACCTAACCTAACCTAACCTAACCTAACCTAACCTAACCTCACCTAACCTAACCCTAACCTCACCTAACCTAACCTAACCTAACCTACACCTAACCTAACCTAACCTAACCTAACCTAACCTAACCTAACCTAACCTAACCTAACCTAACCTAACCTAACCTAACCTAACCTAACCTAACCTAACCTAACCTAACCTAACCTAACCTAACCTAACCTAACCTAACCTACCTAACCTAACCTAACCTAACCTAACCTAACCTAACCTAACCTAACCTAACCTAACCTAACCTAACCTAACCTAACCTAACCTAACCTAACCTAACCTAACCTAACCTAACCTAACCTAACCTAACCTAACCTAACCTAACCTAACCTAACCTAACCTAACCTAACCTAACCTAACCTAACCTAACCTAACCTAACCTAACCTAACCTAACCTAACCTAACCTAACCTAACCTAACCTAACCTAACCTAACCTAACCTAACCTAACCTAACCAACCTAACCTAACCTAACCTAACCTAACCTAACCTAACCTAACCTAACCTAACCTAACCTAACCTAACCTAACCTAACCTAACCTAACCTAACCTAACCTAACCTAACCTAACCTAACCTAACCTAACCTAACCTAACCTAACCTAACCTAACCTAACCTAACCTAACCTAACCTAACCTAACCTAACCTAACCTAACCTAACCTAACCTAACCTAACCTAACCTAACCTAACCTAACCTAACCTAACCTAACCTAACCTAACCTAACCTAACCTAACCTAACCTAACCTAACCTAACCTAACCTAACCTAACCTAACCTAACCTAACCTAACCTAACCTAACCTAACCTAACCTAACCTAACCTAACCTAACCTAACCTAACCTAACCTAACCTAACCTAACCTAACCTAACCTAACCTAACCTAACCTAACCTAACCTAACCTAACCTAACCTAACCTAACCTAACCTAACCTAACCTAACCTAACCTAACCTAACCTAACCTAACCTAACCTAACCTAACCTAACCTAACCTAACCTAACCTAACCTAACCTAACCTAACCTAACCTAACCTAACCTAACCTAACCTAACCTAACCTAACCTAACCTAACCTACCTAACCTAACCTAACCTAACCTAACCTAACCTAACCTAACCTAACCTAACCTAACCTAACCTAACCTAACCTAACCTAACCTAACCTAACCTAACCTAACCTAACCTAACCTAACCTAACCTAACCTAACCTAACCTAACCTAACCTAACCTAACCTAACCTAACCTAACCTAACCTAACCTAACCTAACCTAACCTAACCTAACCTAACCTAACCTAACCTAACCTAACCTAACCTAACCTAACCTAACCTAACCTAACCTAACCTAACCTAACCTAACCTAACCTAACCTAACCTAACCTAACCTAACCTAACCTAACCTAACCTAACCTAACCTAACCTAACCTAACCTAACCTAACCTAACCTAACCTAACCTAACCTAACCTAACCTAACCTAACCTAACCTAACCTAACCTAACCTAACCTAACCTAACCTAACCTAACCTAACCTAACCTAACCTAACCTAACCTAACCTAACCTAACCTAACCTAACCTAACCTAACCTAACCTAACCTAACCTAACCTAACCTAACCTAACCTAACCTAACCTAACCTAACCTAACCTAACCTAACCTAACCTAACCTAACCTAACCTAACCTAACCTAACCTAACCTAACCTAACCTAACCTAACCTAACCTAACCTAACCTAACCTAACCTAACCTAACCTAACCTAACCTAACCTAACCTAACCTAACCTAACCTAACCTAACCTAACCTAACCTAACCTAACCTAACCTAACCTAACCTAACCTAACCTAACCTAACCTAACCTAACCTAACCTAACCTAACCTAACCTAACCTAACCTAACCTAACCTAACCTAACCTAACCTAACCTAACCTAACCTAACCTAACCTAACCTAACCTAACCTAACCTAACCTAACCTAACCTAACCTAACCTAACCTAACCTAACCTAACCTAACCTAACCTAACCTAACCTAACCTAACCTAACCTAACCTAACCTAACCTAACCTAACCTAACCTAACCTAACCTAACCTAACCTAACCTAACCTAACCTAACCTAACCTAACCTAACCTAACCTAACCTAACCTAACCTAACCTAACCTAACCTAACCTAACCTAACCTAACCTAACCTAACCTAACCTAACCTAACCTAACCTAACCTAACCTAACCTAACCTAACCTAACCTAACCTAACCTAACCTAACCTAACCTAACCTAACCTAACCTAACCTAACCTAACCTAACCTAACCTAACCTAACCTAACCTAACCTAACCTAACCTAACCTAACCTAACCTAACCTAACCTAACCTAACCTAACCTAACCTAACCTAACCTAACCTAACCTAACCTAACCTAACCTAACCTAACCTAACCTAACCTAACCTAACCTAACCTAACCTAACCTAACCTAACCTAACCTAACCTAACCTAACCTAACCTAACCTAACCTAACCTAACCTAACCTAACCTAACCTAACCTAACCTAACCTAACCTAACCTAACCTAACCTAACCTAACCTAACCTAACCTAACCTAACCTAACCTAACCTAACCTAACCTAACCTAACCTAACCTAACCTAACCTAACCTAACCTAACCTAACCTAACCTAACCTAACCTAACCTAACCTAACCTAACCTAACCTAACCTAACCTAACCTAACCTAACCTAACCTAACCTAACCTAACCTAACCTAACCTAACCTAACCTAACCTAACCTAACCTAACCTAACCTAACCTAACCTAACCTAACCTAACCTAACCTAACCTAACCTAACCTAACCTAACCTAACCTAACCTAACCTAACCTAACCTAACCTAACCTAACCTAACCTAACCTAACCTAACCTAACCTAACCTAACCTAACCTAACCTAACCTAACCTAACCTAACCTAACCTAACCTAACCTAACCTAACCTAACCTAACCTAACCTAACCTAACCTAACCTAACCTAACCTAACCTAACCTAACCTAACCTAACCTAACCTAACCTAACCTAACCTAACCTAACCTAACCTAACCTAACCTAACCTAACCTAACCTAACCTAACCTAACCTAACCTAACCTAACCTAACCTAACCTAACCTAACCTAACCTAACCTAACCTAACCTAACCTAACCTAACCTAACCTAACCTAACCTAACCTAACCTAACCTAACCTAACCTAACCTAACCTAACCTAACCTAACCTAACCTAACCTAACCTAACCTAACCTAACCTAACCTAACCTAACCTAACCTAACCTAACCTAACCTAACCTAACCTAACCTAACCTAACCTAACCTAACCTAACCTAACCTAACCTAACCTAACCTAACCTAACCTAACCTAACCTAACCTAACCTAACCTAACCTAACCTAACCTAACCTAACCTAACCTAACCTAACCTAACCTAACCTAACCTAACCTAACCTAACCTAACCTAACCTAACCTAACCTAACCTAACCTAACCTAACCTAACCTAACCTAACCTAACCTAACCTAACCTAACCTAACCTAACCTAACCTAACCTAACCTAACCTAACCTAACCTAACCTAACCTAACCTAACCTAACCTAACCTAACCTAACCTAACCTAACCTAACCTAACCTAACCTAACCTAACCTAACCTAACCTAACCTAACCTAACCTAACCTAACCTAACCTAACCTAACCTAACCTAACCTAACCTAACCTAACCTAACCTAACCTAACCTAACCTAACCTAACCTAACCTAACCTAACCTAACCTAACCTAACCTAACCTAACCTAACCTAACCTAACCTAACCTAACCTAACCTAACCTAACCTAACCTAACCTAACCTAACCTAACCTAACCTAACCTAACCTAACCTAACCTAACCTAACCTAACCTAACCTAACCTAACCTAACCTAACCTAACCTAACCTAACCTAACCTAACCTAACCTAACCTAACCTAACCTAACCTAACCTAACCTAACCTAACCTAACCTAACCTAACCTAACCTAACCTAACCTAACCTAACCTAACCTAACCTAACCTAACCTAACCTAACCTAACCTAACCTAACCTAACCTAACCTAACCTAACCTAACCTAACCTAACCTAACCTAACCTAACCTAACCTAACCTAACCTAACCTAACCTAACCTAACCTAACCTAACCTAACCTAACCTAACCTAACCTAACCTAACCTAACCTAACCTAACCTAACCTAACCTAACCTAACCTAACCTAACCTAACCTAACCTAACCTAACCTAACCTACCTAACCTAACCTAACCTAACCTAACCTAACCTAACCTAACCTAACCTAACCTAACCTAACCTAACCTAACCTAACCTAACCTAACCTAACCTAACCTAACCTAACCTAACCTAACCTAACCTAACCTAACTAACCTAACCTAACCTAACCTAACCTAACCTAACCTAACCTAACCTAACCTAACCTAACCTAACCTAACCTAACCTAACCTAACCTAACCTAACCTAACCTAACCTAACCTAACCTAACCTAACCTAACCTAACCTAACCTAACCTAACCTAACCTAACCTAACCTAACCTAACCTAACCTAACCTACCTAACCTAACCTAACCTAACCTAACCTAACCTAACCTAACCTAACCTAACCTAACCTAACCTAACCTAACCTAACCTAACCTAACCTAACCTAACCTAACCTAACCTAACCTAACCTACTAACCTAACCTAACCTAACCTAACCTAACCTAACCTAACCTAACCTAACCTAACCTAACCTAACCTAACCTAACCTAACCTAACCTAACCTAACTAACCTAACCTAACCTAACCTAACCTAACCTAACCTAACCTAACCTAACCTAACCTAACCTAACCTAACCTAACCTAACCTAACCTAACCTAACCTAACCTAACCTAACCTAACCTAACCTAACCTAACCTAACCTAACCTAACCTAACCTAACCTAACCTAACCTAACCTAACCTAACCTAACCTAACCTAACCTAACCTAACCTAACCTAACCTAACCTAACCTAACCTAACCTAACCTAACCTAACCTAACCTAACCTAACCTAACCTAACCTAACCTAACCTAACCTAACCTAACCTAACCTAACCTAACCTAACCTAACCTAACCTAACCTAACCTAACCTAACCTAACCTAACCTAACCTAACCTAACCTAACCTAACCTAACCTAACCTAACCTAACCTAACCTAACCTAACCTAACCTAACCTAACCTAACCTAACCTAACCTAACCTAACCTAACCTAACCTAACCTAACCTAACCTAACCTAACCTAACCTAACCTAACCTAACCTAACCTAACCTAACCTAACCTAACCTAACCTAACCTAACCTAACCTAACCTAACCTAACCTAACCTAACCTAACCTAACCTAACCTAACCTAACCTAACCTAACCTAACCTAACCTAACCTAACCTAACCTAACCTAACCTAACCTAACCTAACCTAACCTAACCTAACCTAACCTAACCTAACCTAACCTAACCTAACCTAACCTAACCTAACCTAACCTAACCTAACCTAACCTAACCTAACCTAACCTAACCTAACCTAACCTAACCTAACCTAACCTAACCTAACCTAACCTAACCTAACCTAACCTAACCTAACCTAACCTAACCTAACCTAACCTAACCTAACCTAACCTAACCTAACCTAACCTAACCTAACCTAACCTAACCTAACCTAACCTAACCTAACCTAACCTAACCTAACCTAACCTAACCTAACCTAACCTAACCTAACCTAACCTAACCTAACCTAACCTAACCTAACCTAACCTAACCTAACCTAACCTAACCTAACCTAACCTAACCTAACCTAACCTAACCTAACCTAACTAACCTAACCTAACCTAACCTAACCTAACCTAACCTAACCTAACCTAACCTAACCTAACCTAACCTAACCTAACCTAACCTAACCTAACCTAACCTAACCTAACCTAACCTAACCTAACCTAACCTAACCTAACCTAACCTAACCTAACCTAACCTAACCTAACCTAACCTAACCTAACCTAACCTAACCTAACCTAACCTAACCTAACCTAACCTAACCTAACCTAACCTAACCTAACCTAACCTAACCTAACCTAACCTAACCTAACCTAACCTAACCTAACCTAACCTAACCTAACCTAACCTAACCTAACCTAACCTAACCTAACCTAACCTAACCTAACCTAACCTAACCTAACCTAACCTAACCTAACCTAACCTAACCTAACCTAACCTAACCTAACCTAACCTAACCTAACCTAACCTAACCTAACCTAACCTAACCTAACCTAACCTAACCTAACCTAACCTAACCTAACCTAACCTAACCTAACCTAACCTAACCTAACCTAACCTAACCTAACCTAACCTAACCTAACCTAACCTAACCTAACCTAACCTAACCTAACCTAACCTAACCTAACCTAACCTAACCTAACCTAACCTAACCTAACCTAACCTAACCTAACCTAACCTAACCTAACCTAACCTAACCTAACCTAACCTAACCTAACCTAACCTAACCTAACCTAACCTAACCTAACCTAACCTAACCTAACCTAACCTAACCTAACCTAACCTAACCTAACCTAACCTAACCTAACCTAACCTAACCTAACCTAACCTAACCTAACCTAACCTAACCTAACCTAACCTAACCTAACCTAACCTAACCTAACCTAACCTAACCTAACCTAACCTAACCTAACCTAACCTAACCTAACCTAACCTAACCTAACCTAACCTAACCTAACCTAACCTAACCTAACCTAACCTAACCTAACCTAACCTAACCTAACCTAACCTAACCTAACCTAACCTAACCTAACCTAACCTAACCTAACCTAACCTAACCTAACCTAACCTAACCTAACCTAACCTAACCTAACCTAACCTAACCTAACCTAACCTAACCTAACCTAACCTAACCTAACCTAACCTAACCTAACCTAACCTAACCTAACCTACCTAACCTAACCTAACCTAACCTAACCTAACCTAACCTAACCTAACCTAACCTAACCTAACCTAACCTAACCTAACCTAACCTAACCTAACCTAACCTAACCTAACCTAACCTAACCTAACCTAACCTAACCTAACCTAACCTAACCTAACCTAACCTAACCTAACCTAACCTAACCTAACCTAACCTAACCTAACCTAACCTAACCTAACCTAACCTAACC
>OX101810.2:5931334-6012197 GCA_944452925.2 Chrysolina oricalcia
AGTAAACCGTCAATGCCGTCTTCAACTTCTGTTTCCAGCATATTTAAACAAACCTTACCTGTCAACGAACCATCAAAAATTATGTGATCTAAAACACGTTCACCAATTAATCCGCACCATACACTAACGGACTCTCTACCTTGGAACTGAATTTCCTGTATTTGATAAGCATTAGAATCAGACCAGTGGTGTTTATTTTGGCGATGGCAACCACTGATGTTAGAAAAAGATGACTCATCAGTCCACAATATTCTATCAAGAAATGTAGCATCGCTTTGAATTATGTCTACTATATGCCTGGAAAATTGCAGTCTTTTTTTTATACCAGTGTCAACTTTTGCATTCTTTTTATCTTATATGGGATGGAATTTGTATTTTTTAAGCACTGCGTGGGCTGATCCAATACACACTGGCAATTCTGCAACTACATCATTCAACGAATTTTGAGGATTTGCTCCAAAATATGCTATAATATTAATTTATGTGTTCTCCGTCAACACTGTTCTTGGGCTAACAGTTTTTTTTAGATTAAACCAGTTTCAAAAAATTTCTTCTTGAGTCTATAAAACATTTTTTCAGATGCAGCTCTTCTACCCGGAAATTGCAGTCTATATCATTTTTCTTCTATAGAGTGTCCCATTTTGTTTCTTTATCGTTTACCCACTGCAGCACATGATACAAGAGAACGACTTTGACAGATATGACATTTGTTTCGAGTTGAATTATATGACAATTATTGGAAACAAAATATCAAACACAGATATCTTGATGATGTAAAATTACGATTTTGATCATATTTTTATCAATTCAGACGGAATTACTGAAAAATAAGGGCATGTATGGCATATTATCGTAATAAAAAAAATGTCTTTACAAATATGTAGTGATATACACGGTGTCCCATTGAAAGAAATATTTTATCTCAATAATTCTGACATTTGACAGTTGATATTTCTTTGATAAAATAGCATAAAACTTTACGCCAAATCCTTCAATAAACTTTTTTATTCAACCCTCTGGCTCAAAAACTAAGTATTTTACAGCCATGTAAAAGTGGGACAAAACAAAATGAAAGCACTGTACCTCCTTGTGTAGAAGGTTTCGTGACATTTCCGATTCGACTAAAAGAAGAATCAACTCTTTCTCAATCTCCCTCGCTGGGGAGAATGTTGAATATTTTTTCTATTTGCTCCATGTTTCCGATATTCTACACTGAATTAAAAAAATGTTATTTCCAGTTGACGAGAAATTAAAAAAAAATTGTTGAAAACACACACAATTTTCTTAAGTTTTTTATTGAGAGATATTCTGAAGGTATATAAATGCGGTCAGCAACAAGCTTTGTGACTGATAACACCAATAATTTGAACTTGTTGACTAGACTATAAGTAGGTAAACGTACATTTATTTCCATATTTACTGAATTTTCTCTCTGCTCTCTGCATATATATTGGGGCGAATAAAGTGCTTCGATTCTTCTCTTTATATTGCTTTTTCGCGTTGCGATTTCACTTAACTTGTATTTATATACGATTTCAAATATTTTCGAGACTTGGGTATTTTCCATGAGCTTCCACGAGCTCAGTTCCAGTCCGGGAATATGTTCAATTGAGAATGCGAGTGAGGCCCGCTTTTGGATGGATACATTCTGGGAATGATAAATCATTGTGTCTACGGTCACTTAGTCTGAGAGAAACTTCTATAAGTTCAGCATATCGAAAAATTAATGTAACTCGTGAAATGTTGTAAGGCTCATATTCAAGATCTAGCCAAAAAGTGGAATGAAATGGTGAAAATTTAGGAATTGCTAGACCAATTATGTGATCGCCAATCGATTCAAAATGGTCGAATTAGTATATACAGTTATATGCTGTGAATTTCAGCATATCGAAAAATCAATATTACCCGTGAAATATTTTTATATGCTCAGATTCAAGATCTAGCCGAAAAGGGTAAGGAAATGTCAAGAATTTAGACATTGCAGGAGTTCAATTCGAGAACGGTTAGAGCTAGACCAATTATGTGATCGCCAATCGATTCAAAATGGTCGAATTAGTATATGCTGTGAATTTCAGCATATCGAAAAATCAATATTACCCGTGAAATGTTTTTTATATGCTCAGATTCAAGATCTAGCCGAAAAGGGTAAGGAAATGTCAAGAATTTAGACATTGCAGGAGTTCAATTCGAGAACGGTTAGAGCTAGACCAATTATGTGATCGCCAATCGATTCAAACGGTCGAATTAGTATATGCTGTGAATTTCAGCATATCGAAAAATCAATATTACCCGTGAAATGTTTTTTATATGCTCAGATTCAAGATCTAGCCGAAAAGGGTAAGGAAATGTCAAGAATTTAGACATTGCAGGAGTTCAATTCGAGAACGGTTAGAGCTAGACCAATTATGTGATCGCCAATCGATTCAAACGGTCGAATTAGTATATGCTGTGAATTTCAGCATATCGAAAAATCAATATTACCCGTGAAATGTTTTTTATATGCTCAGATTCAAGATCTAGCCGAAAAGGGTAAGGAAATGTCAAGAATTTAGACATTGCAGGAGTTCAATTCGAGAACGGTTAGAGCTAGACCAATTATGTGATCGCCAATCGATTCAAAATGGTCGAATTAGTATATGCTGTGAATTTCAGCATATCGAAAAATCAATATTACCCGTGAAATGTTTTTTATATGCTCAGATTCAAGATTTAGCCGAAAAGGGTAATGAAATGTCAAAAATTTAGACATTGCAGGAGTTAAATTCGAGAACGGTTAGAGCTAGACTAATTATGTGATCGCCAATCGATTCAAAATGGTCGCTCGAATTAGTATATGCTGTTAATTTCAGCATATCGAAAAGTCAATATTACCCGTGAAATGTTTTTTATATGCATTAATGAAAAATTAATACTAGTCGTGAAATATTGTAAGGGGGTACCGTTACAAATCATGAGTAATAGAAAATAGTCAGATCCACTCGAAATTCGCGCTATATAAGTAAAATTTCATGCTGACTCCAAGAATATACGTTTTGTAAATGCTCAGAATCAAGATTTAGCCGAAAAGGGGAATAAAATGTTAGAAAATTTAGAAATTGCAGGGGTTCAATTCGAGAACGGTTAGAGCTAGACCAATTCTGTTATTGCCAATCGATTCAAAATGAGTCGAATTTAGTATATGCTGTGAATTTCAGCATATTTTAAAATTAATACTAGTCGTGAAATATTGTAATGGGGTTCCCTTACAAATCATGAGTAATACAAAATAGTCAGATCAACTCGAAATTCGCGCTATATACGTAAAATTCCATGCTGATTCTAAAAATATATGTTTTGTATAGGCTCAAATTCAAGATCTAGCCGAAAAGGGTAATGAAAAATTTGATATGCTGTGAATTTCAGCATATCGAAAAATTAATACTAGTCGTGAAATATTGTAAGGGGGTACCCTTACAAATCATGAATAATACAAAATAGTCAGATCCACTCGAAATTCGAAAATATGTTTTGTATATGCTCAGATTCAAGATATAGCCAAAAAATGGAATAAAATCTCAAAAATTTTGAAAGGTTCAATTCGATAACTGTTAGAGATTGACTAATTGTTGTGCTATCACATCAAAAAATTAACTTCACCCTTTATTTCCAAAACTTATTGTCATTATACCAATGTATTTCAATGTGTAATAATAAAGACAATTATTATTATTAATGTGAATGATCTGTTCCTTCAGTTCTGGCACAAATTTGTCCGTGGTAACCGGACTACTTGTACTCTGGAGTCTGGAACACCTCCGAAACAAACGAAATCAAAATCGATATAGCCGTAGCCACAGCGAACAATGTAGCAGCTACTGAAAATCATTTCAAAACAAACGAAAGTACCTCGAATCACGCGAATTCATTCCGCGACACGATTCCTCGCGGTTTTCGAACGCGAAACACATCCTGGAAATCCCGGTCGGCAGGACGGTCGACACGCGGCGTACCTTGCCGAAATAAATTCGTAGGTTCGCGACGTGCAGAGACCGAGATAACCCGCCGCAATCGCTGTAGCCGCGACGTCGACGTTGTTTTGTTACGCGCGTGCTGTCGCTGTTGATTCTCGATCGGCGGGTAGGTTGTGTGATGCGTTTTTGTTGCTATTCGTCGGTATGCGGAATGATACGTGAGGTAACGTCGAGTGTGGAACGTGTTGCATTTGTTTCGGAGTCAGTATTACTCTTCGGTTTGTAGTGTCGGAAAAAGATAAAATGAGGTAAAACTTAGAGGTTAGAGTGAGTGGGTTTGCAAAAAAAAATTCTGAACTTACGTATTTCAGTTTCCTCTACAAATATCCCGATGAAATTTTTGGCGGTCAGGACTATTTTCGAAGATACAAGCCTATTTCGCTGTCTCTCAATTATCGTTTCGAATTCAGCCCATGATTTGTTCACGTTTTGAAGAAGGGTGATATTTTTTTCAAAATACTAATTCTGCCGCGGCGTATACTCTCTCAATTGAATACAGACTCTTGAGGTCCCCCCTTGGTTCTTCACATAATATTCATTGCGCCGGCCGGTTGGCCGTTAGCGTGTGAATTCCATCCAAAATACCACTATTATTATCCAACATCCATCTTCTTGAAAATAACTTGAAATTGAAGCAACTACGAGCAAACACAGTCAAACAGGCAAATACGCTGCCAACAAACCGTTTCTATAGTAACGACATAGAAAGACCACTTGATGCTGTGAAATTGTATTGGAAGTATTGATAACATTGAAGATAACATTCATGGGAAAGAGAAGTATTATTTAGTTATTCTGGACTTATTTTCTTCAGACAGGAAAAATTTTTGAATACGATTTTACTGAAAACATTGAATAATATGTTCAAGCGATAACTGATCAAAAAACCACGTCAAGATGTATTGGAAGTATTTATTTTTAATATATTTCAGACGATATAAATTCACATTCACAGTTCACAGAATCACAGAATAATACTTTTGTGGAGATTAATTCAGCTATAAAACCCTCATATGTGTTTCCAATTCTAACAATGATCTTACTTACCGATTAATCTCCATCGTCGTCTTCTAGACAGGTTCGAAGAATACACATTCGCAAGGATACCCACATGCACTGGTTTACTAATATTCTCAATGACTATGATAATATCGGCTGCTTTGACATGATTCAAATTCTACCAAATTATAAAGAAACTCAATTGGCAGAATTAGAAGAAATTAGCAAAAGAGTTCAATAAACAGGAAACATTTATCAATTAGATAGAATTTATCCCAAATCTGATTCAAGAGTCAAGTTTGGTATTATGGGTAATCATAACTCGACTATACTCCATTCCAAATAAGAATACAGTAGGTGGCGCCGTGATCAGTGGGGAAAACTCACACAGCTAGATTTTTCTTGCGTCTAAGGAAAACGCCAAATTTGAAAAAATTGCTATACTTTCGGACAACAGCATGTATGGTATTGCTCTATGTGATACTTGCTTGGATTTCAACCAATGAGCGTGAAGCCCGAGCTTTCAGCACTGTATTCTTATTTGGAATAGAATATAGAGCTCCTAATTGATTCATTTGACAAGTGCGTGAAATAGTCAATAACAGAAATTCGATCTGTCAAATGGTGAAGTTTCACAACGAAATGGACCTGTATTGTCTTGACCGCCAAAATTTGCATTTGGATTTTTTTTGAAAGGGACCGAATAAAGTGAGAACATTTTTCTGAAAATTCAATGAGTCACTCTAACTGGAGTTTTTCCTAAAATGAATCTCTGATTGACTCAATCAAAATATACTTTATTGTCTGAAGATGAAACGTATCGTTGACAAAGTCTTGTAATATATAAATTCTTAATTATAAAGTTAACGATAATTAAAACACATTTCACAAATAAACAAATAGAATATGGTATACTTCTGAAATAATTTACAAACATGTGAAAAAGTACCAAAAATTACAAAATTGACAATTACAAACATTTCATCACATGCATTGTGAAAGAGTATAAAACACCACATCACAAATTCATGAACACAATTATTGCCACAAGGTGTATCAATCAAATCAATATTGAATTTACATTTGGAAGTCATAAAAGTTGACACTGAAATCAAACTGTATCCTCATAAACTTACTCCAAACTGTAGTAGGTCTAAGCAGTAAGGAGTTTCTTTGTTTCATTTCTAAAAGTCTGGAACATTTTCACTTCAATATCACGTGGTAGTTTATTAAAAAATTTCACTCATTTGTGATTTTTGTTCTGACGTGTATTCTAGGTGATGTCGTTGATTTCATATCCTTTTAAAATAAAATTACATAATTCTCTCCATTTTGCTTTACAAAGGTATTGAATTGCCAGGTTCTGAGATGTTAACATGAATGGAAGAGTTGATTAGTACATACCCCTCAGAAAGCTTTACCATAACATAAATGAGAGTAGCAGTGAATCCTAATTCGTTTGATACTGATCCCAAATCATGACAACCAGATGCGACTTTTTTATCTGAATGTTATGTGATTTTCAAACATCGAATTTCGGTCCAAAATTATTCCGAAAAATTTTCAAAAAATCTCACTAGCTCGCACAATTTATCCCAAAGACTTTTATTGCAGTCTGTAGCATTTGAAAAGTCATGATTTAAGGTAAGGGCACCAATGCTTGACACTCCTAGACAAATTTTGTACAAAATAATTCTTAAAAATGGAAAGGTGACAAAAAATCTGAACCTCTGTGGCTCAAAGACTAGGTCCAAGTTAGGTTTACTTTGTTGTAAACAAAATAGTACATTAAGTCGAAAATTGAACATAGAACATATTTTTTTTTAAACTATGGAAATTTTACCAATAGTTGACATCTTAAAAATTTCAAGTTCCCAATAGTTGACATATAGTTGCACCAATAGTTGACTGTCATAAAAATTCATTTGAATGGCGATATCAAACAATTGATTCAAATAGGTCGGATGTTTTGGTTTTTTTATTGTTATTTATTGATTTTGCAGATCACAATTTGTAAAAAATTGAGGAATAACCGCTCATTTCCGGAATTGAAAAGATCCCCCGGTGATTTTTCTGAGCTGGTGGGTTTATCTTCCTCATTATATCATCCTTGTCGTACCACATGATATCTTCATGGTTTGGCCACTTCCAATCGAGGATTCCACTCTTAACCATACTTGAAATTTTGTATTCGTCGTGTTTTACTTCTTCAATTTTACCTGCATCTGAAAGAAATCATATTTAATTAATATAACCAATTCAAAATACTACCTGGGTAATATGAGTCATTATATTTGAAAATTACATAGTCTTTGCACTGGAAATCATAATCAGTCATTTCCAGGGCTCAATCAGCGTTTTGCACCTTGCTATTATTATTCATCTCATCTATGACCGTTTCTTCATCCCTCAAAATGCTTTCAGTTTTCATCAAATTGACACTATTTTTTTCTTTCTTACTTCTTCCGGGTATGTAATTCCCTTTTTCTCGTTAAGGTTTTGTTTGCACTGATATTTCTTCCAGTGGTTTCTTTATTTCTTCTCTTATGTTCCTGAAATCATCAAAATCATCAAACTCATCTGAATCAGGACTATCCGCCCAATTATCACCTTCTCCCTCAGATTCGACAGATTCGACAGATGTTTCATCTTCTTATTTTTTCAGATTCTTTCCTTTCGTTTTATTGGCCAGTTTTTTCCTTTGCTCAGCCTCCTTGTTGATTTTTGCTTCTTCTCTCTTTCTTTTGCGCTCTTCTTTTCCTCTCTCTTTAGTTTCTTTGTTTTCTTGTTTCTTCTGATGGTAAGATCTCCACTGGTCAGAGGTAGCTACTCATGGAATTTTATCTTTAGCTCGTTTAGGTTTTTTATTTGTGGCTGGCTTTGGCCAAAATAGAGATGTTTTGAAAAGCGTCGGAACTGTGGATTTTTTCGTTTCCTAACACTTCCTTAACAAAATAGTTTACTTTTCTTCGGTCTAACGGGCGGTTGGGAATGGTTCGAGTTGAAAATTCATGGATACCAACTGAGTTTTTTCCAGTGGTGCCAATTAGATGTCCATCGAATCCATATAGTCCGAAGATCAAATTGGTACCAACAAAAGGTTGACAAATTCACTAAAGAACTTATTTACATATGTTTTCGGATGAAGTGTCAACCATTGGGTACTTGTCAAGCATTGGTGTCCTTACCTTATATTCCGTATAGTTAACAATAAATAATTCTGAGTCTATCTCACTCAATAGTTTCTATACACCAGCAACAATTAACATAAGCATCTAACATGTTGGAAAATGGAATGTAAATGTGCATGATCTGCTCTTTAAATTGTCGTTCAAGAAATGCAGATCGCTGCCGTACCGTGGGAATGCTCAGCAACTGTTGGTGGAAGGCGAAATCCAGTTCAAACTTGATGAACTTGAACTCGCCTCATGTCAGAATCGAGGACGTGTCAAGCATGACTAGTTCGTGTCTTTGAGAAAGTTTCCCTTCTTTGGATCTGTGAATTATTGATTGAAAGCTGCCGTACAAACCCAATGGGATTTTGTTACCTTGGAAGCCGTCTATACCGGTCATTTGAAAATCAATCTATCCAAAGTTTTTTTCTTCTTCAACGGCATGAAATCCATTGTTGCCGAAAATTTGGTGGTTGAGTTCAAAAGTGAAATAAATGAAACGGGGATCACAGTAAGTTAACTGATTACTTCACAGGTGCGTGAAGAAAAATTATGAATGATAATTTGGCAACTGCTGTATAGGTCCACAGGTCGTGTCGTGTAGTATTGATTCCACATTTTACTGCACATGAGCGGGCAATAGCTATTTGTGTATTTAGAGCGCAAAGTGATTGATTGCCGCTCGACAAAGAGAGTTGCGGCAATCTTTGGAGAGCAGCAATGATACTTTGTGCTCGAAATATACACATTATTTTATCTAAAAACACAGCTCTCAAACATTAAAACGATCGACACCTCATTCAACATAAGTAATATTACCTATGAGAAAATTAATACTCAACAGTAATCCCATATGTACAGGCTACTCAAATATCCAATAATTTATCTCTAACAAGAGGAAAAGAGTAAATAACTTGCAAAAAAAGTATCGAAAGCCTAGATCGAACCAAACTCAAATTCAAATTCAAACATTTTTATTTTTGTCAACTGGGGTTCACATGATTATCTGTCTTAGTCTATAAATATGCATAATAATTTTTCTTCATCCTTTGCGGTGCCGTCTTGGAAGGATGAGGATCAGGACAGCCAGTTTCTTGCCGAGCCATGATTTGTCGCCAGTCCACCACTCGGTTTCAACGCCTAGCCGAACCCTGATCCTCCTGGCGGGAGACACTTGGCACGGCCCCCACGTACTAAGTGGGCAGGTCCATATATACTCACGGACAGATTGGTAATGAGCATAATCCACGTCACCTGCAATGCTTATGAGTGGGTTGGGTGATGTTCTAAACAGAGACTGACCGATCTGAATCGGCGAGGCCTGTAGTATGTAGAAAAGCTCACAGCAAAAAACTGGGTTTAGAAATTGGTCTTACTTTAATCCTTGGCTGCCTTTTTCAGACCTGGTTCTTCTTAAATTTCCTGGAAAAGATCCATAGCTTGATAGATAAGGCAAGTGAAATTTTTCGTCAGATGGCTTTTTTACTAGACAGTACAGTTGGTGTGCTGTACGGGATAACTCGAGGTGAGCTTACATTTTCAAGGATTGTGCGCTAGCTCACTGTGTGGCAGAGCAGAGATTCTTCGAAAGCTTCGGTACACTCCAGATTCAATTCAGAAGTTAGCAGAGTGCTGCAGTTGAAGAAAGGCTAGAGAAACATCTTCTACATGATGACCCAGACGTATTCCTGTAAAGGGTGCTACAGTTGAGGAAGGGCTATAGAAACATATTCTACCTCGTGACCAAGACGTACTCCCGTGATGAACCGTTCTATAAAGATGTCAGGAAGAGTCTCAGGATACTGGACCAGAGTCGTGTGGACTTGGCTCTCCCAGAATTTTCCTGTAGTTGATGGGCTAGATTGAAAACTTATAAGTGTGTTGGAAACGATATTTATATCCAGCCGCGTGTTATAACAATCTTGCGCGATCGAACATGAAGACCGTCTATTGTCGCATCTATCGACTTTCATGGTGTAATTATGAATAATCTTGCAGGTAACGGCATACCCCAAGGATTATATTTCGGGATGAAATTTCTTGAAGAAGTGGGCAATGTAATATGCTGGAATCGGACCTGACAGCACCTGGCTTTAGCGCCACTAGAGTAGATATGTTACGTCATCAACGATTTCTAGCTGATTCGGGATTGGCTCCCTCTAGACGTGAGTCACAAAATGAGGGCGGCCTCTCTTGTCGTTTCTAGAAGACTCGCGCAAGTATAAAAGATGACCCGCGTAACAAAGAGAATGGAGGTGAATGAAAAGTTGCATACATAGCAGTATCGATGCGAAATATATTAATGAAATTGATATTGTGGAAATGAATAAAAAAATATTTTGTCACTAGAAATAAATTAGTTGAACAGAGTTATGAGCATTTTATCGAAATACGATGGTTTTGGAATATAACGATTACGACATATTGTTCTTTTTACCTAAAATCATCGGGAAACATAAATAAATCGGTTCTGGTATATTGGAATTATCGACGAGGGGGTGGTACTGAGCTTTGTTATATGACATTATCCCAGTTATAATATCTATTTTTCAAATTTCCATTTCAATCATGGTAAAAACGTGAAATTACAAAATGAACTAACTCTTTCTTTTTCTCGCCCCTTTGAAGCGTTTAATAAAATACAAGGCTACTGAAACTTTTAATTTTCTTTCACTGCCGGAAATAGTCTATCGGAAAAGTATGTCAAAGCGAAATAGGTTGATTCAATTAGAGTTTTTCCTCTATGAAGTGCTAATGATAAATAGCCTGTAAAGTAATTCCCGTGACCTTTCCGACTGAAAATCGATAGGGTCGGTAATTTCATCAGATTGGGACAAGGTAAGCATGCAAACTTGTGCGAGTTGATTTTCGAATCTGGATACGAATAGAGCAACTTGAGCTTTAATTGTTCATGATATTGAACAAGTTTTAACCGACTTTTCGCTGTGGGAAGTTCTTATGAACATATTTCTCTACACGCCTACCCTAAAAAGTGCATTATAAGAACTTTCTGTATCTTCAACAAAAAACTCTTTCACTCCAAGAAGCTTATTTTTTTTGTTCATTCATTGGCTGTTTGGAGTAGTTTGAATTAATTAATGAAAGTAAACTCAGCCTGAACTAAACTATATTTCATTAGAAGTGGATTACTTGATGGATGACCATTATTTTAATGAAAAATAGATTCATCAATCCAGTTTTTCGCTCAAACTTACACAATTGATATTTTGGATCCTAGATATGGCACTGAATATACAGGGATAGGCAATAATGAGTTGATACCATTTGCTTGAGTTCTGTGGAATCCCGGGTTCTGTGACTTCAAAGATCCAACACGAGTAATTGGTTTGATCTTCCAGTTATCTGGATTTCTTTGAGAATTCACGTTCTAGTTTCAATAATAGTCTGATGTACTTTTCCTCTTTTACTGAATAGCCTAATCTATATCATTTACAAACACTGCACTGAGTTTATTCATTTTGTGGTAGAACTTTTAACAGTTTTCCATAAAACTATCTGGAAATATGCACACGATTTCAAGCAGTCAAGGTCAAGGTACAACTTAGGTTAAATGGCTGAGGGTTTAGCTATTATTTTTGAATAAGTATAAACTATAAGTGGTATTTTCTAGCTTGAGATAAAAATAAATTTCATTATTGCTGTGACATAAGCCGAGACTGTATCAAGGGAGGGAATTTACCATAAGAACAAATATCAAAAAGGCGTCTACTTGAAAAAATTACATTAGTATTAGATACTAATGCTAACAAGAAGCACAGAACAAAAAAAAGAGTGGAATGGCATACGAGATCATCCATAAGTTTTAAACAAAAAGTAATTATGAGGCAACAACTGAAGTATATCAGTTTAGGAGGAAGCTGAACATGTTCTATGACTCAAAACCGTGGGCAGTATAGTATATAAAGAGAAACTAATGCCGCATTTCATCATAAAAATTTAAGCATTTTAGTGACCAGCCCTTCAATATTATCTCCTATAATAAATCCGTATGTAGGTCCATACTGAAAAAAATCACTGTCGCCACAATTATTGAATTAAAGTGGAATTCAATTTCAGAGACTCTTGATAAAAAAATTATGATGTTTCTGATTCTGTGGTAGTATAGAAACAACATTTATCGTTCCCAAATGCCCTTCTCCGAAATATGATACATGAATGCTGAAATTTGATGGCTTTCAGATGTGAACTGAATAGATCAAAATAAATTCCCAAATCTACGTTTTCTCACAAAATTCATTTCAGCTAACTTCAAATATTATAAAGTTGACACAAATGCAGGTTTCGTATCTCATATATTTTGGATTATGTTTTTGAAACGTACTTTCATTATAAAATTTGTCAACCGCTTCATTGACATTCACCGTTCTACCTTCTAACTCAAAACACTTCTCATATTACAATCCCTAACTGCATAACTCAAACTTAGACAATCGATTTTATTAAATTGTAAACATAATTTTCTTAACTGCTTTTTATAGCTTCCACACTGTTTATTGTTTTTATTGTTGTATGCAAGGCTCAATGATATACATCTTCAGTGACAAACGGCAAATAATCGTTTGTCACAAGCATATTAATAATATCTTAACTAATTACCAAATCTAACGTTCTTTCCTGAAAATTCTTGATTTCTTTATCTACATAAAACTAATGAAAATATCCAAAATTTCATTTGATTTGTTATAATCATTATTGATTCCCGTGATCTCACGCTTATTAAAATCAACAAATATATATACATTGTCGTTAATGTTCCCTATTTGCTAGTGTACAATTTCTGTGCTTCCGGAAAGAATGTACAGACTTCAGAAGACACACTTGCGAAAAGCTATTTCAATTTTTACAACTGCCTCAAAAAAGTGGAATTCTTGTTGAATCCTATTATCTTATACTTTTTATTTACGCCTCCTGTTGATTTTTGAGTTGATTCCGAATTACTATCAGCCCTTAATGAACTAAACCTATCTACAACCAAAGATTTTCCATCATAAACTCCCCCTTGTAACCACGTTTCAACAGAAATAATAATATCAATTTGGCAACAGCGCACTTGATATTCGTAAAATGGTACTTATTGCACTACTGCAATTGTTGCAATCTTCTTAGATATCCACTCAATCCACTATGATATATGAGTCTATAAAATGAAATCAATTTTAGGTCGCAAAAACATCTCACAAATACACAATGTTAAGGAAGCTCTTTATATCAGCATTATATTCGTAGTAAGTACTATGCTTGAATTATAAAAGCAATCCTCATCCGCCGATATTTTTGTGCCTTTAGCCGTCTCTAATGGTGCAATATTGAGTTTGCCAGGAGCTTGGCACTCCATTATAAAAATCTGTACTATGGAATGAATTTTAGTATTATTCCAACTATCTCGTCGTCTTACGAAGTAGGCGAGTCTTGAAATTGTAATTATTCTCGGCGTGTGCCTTTCTAGATTGTTTCTATTTTTTACACAGTAGACATCCTTCGAAGATTATATCCAGACATGCTCTGCAAATGAGAAGACAGATTGAGCTATTCTCCGGGTAATAAAATTTCAGACTAGAATATAATTTGTGCCTCCTTCAGATATTCGTAGTGTGTTTAATATTGTTTATATTCAACGTTCACCATGGTTTCATTTTCCTTCAGACTTGATTGCAGTTTTCAACGTCATGATAGAATTGCAGTTTGATATTTGGCTGGAAGATTTTTGTTGAGTCTCGACAACAATTACAATGAAATTTTGAGTAACTTCTTCCAATAATTTATTGAAATATCTGGTCATCTTACGTTTTGCCTCATCATAGTAATTTTTCACTTTGCTGCCATACTACTGATCACGTTACACAGCTTCCCTACGTGCAACGGACTTTGACAATAGCGAAATACAGAATAGAAGAGGGCTAAGGGAGTCTCCCTGAAACATGCCCCTTCTGAAAATCAACAGGTCTGTTTGGATGACCAGTTCTTATAGTGAAGTTAGATCTCTGTCACTGTTTTCACCCCTTCCCACCACTTTGTAGCCAGCTTGGAAACTTGCTTCACATATCTCTCTTTTTCTGGACTCGTTGTTTCATCCAACAACAAAGCTATAGAACCAGGTGTCTAAGGAATTTCTTTCCAATGTTGATAACATCGGAAAATTCAAAATCAACTCCAGTTCCTACCTTACATCCTTGGCTCACACTTGTTCTTTGAACATTACTGGTTGTTTTTCTTTATGAACTTAATATAATCTGATTCCGATTGTTAATTGATGTAGGTATACCAAACTTTCGATATTTTATTTTCTGCAGAGGTAAGGAAAACCATTTATGGGGAGGTTATGAGCCTTATATCTCAAGGTCTACTGCGAGAGTCTTCTGCCTCTTTATCAGGCTATGCATTCACATTTTTTGTGGACTTTTATGTGGTGATCAGAAAATATTCTGAAATTGGAAAATCTGTCGCCATCTTTGAGTTTTTGGTGTTTTTATAAAAAAAAATCAAGATTCTGTTTATTTTGCAAGATATGAAAAAATTCATTCAAATTTATTGTTGACCTGTTTAAGAATAATGAAACTGTTCAAATAAATTTGCTTGATATCTTGTTTTCGAGTTTTCGGAAAAAAATGTAAAGCCCACTTCTAAATTTTTTTCAAGATATCAAAAACAATAAAACTGAGACAACGTATAACAAATGTCAAGCATTTGACAGCGAATTAAGAAATATCTCTTGAAAATGCTAACCACTCGTGTTGGCGAAACGTCGAGAACTTCTATAAACATACGTCGGCCTTACAACCCGAAGATTCACCATGTAAATAAAACTGTTAGCATTTTCCGTACATACTAAAAAACTATACACTTCTGTAGGACAGATTGAGGTATATGTTTAAAAAAAATGGAATGGATTAAATTAATTCCTGAAACTGTATCGAGTTCCATAGGAAAAACAAATTTTCCGATCGCGAAAAATCGCAAAATGAAAAAATAACAAGAAATTCGCTGAGATGAATCATAAGTTCTTGAAATAAGTTACTAGATTCATCTTCCCTACGTATCAAATGAGGTTTCGTGAGCTTTATAACCTTCTTATTGATAAGAAAGGAAGTTCCATAAGTCTACTGAGAAAAACAAGAAATTTTAATGTAACTTTGCAGGCGACTTAACTGAGATGAAACTCAATAATTATTCCAGAAGCAAAATATGGAAGATTGGCTTACAACAAAACAATAAAGAATTTTTCTTCGAAACATTTCAGTGTTCATAGAATAGAGAATTAAAACTATTTTCAATATTTCTCATTGTGTACTTCAAATACTTGTATCGGAGAATTGAAATAAGAAATCTGACTCTCAATGAATATCATAGAGACATTTCCCAAAGCAATTTGAATACTGTTTAGAAATTCCCTTGTGAATGAAATAATTGTTCGGAGAACGAAGCCAGTGAAATAAGAAATGTCCTTTCTCGTCTTGTTACAGGCATTCTGGATATATTAATCTCAGTCTTTGCCCAGACTCTCTCACGATTCAATAACGACAATAAATCCACGGGAATTCTCACAAATGCTTTCGTCTCATTTCCTTTCTTCGGCAAATATCACTGGGATGAAAAACATGGATATCCCTCGTAAAACTTCAATGTTTTCATAAAAGGAGCCCTTTCAAATGTTTACTGAAACACAAAATATGAGAAAAGTGAATGAAATGATCCAACGAATATCTTTTTCTGCCTCTTTTAAAGCGCTTCTAGGGAAATTAACCCTAGACAAAAATCCCTTGGACAATAACCCCTGGGACATTGACCCTCTAGTAAAAATACCCTCGATACAAGAAACCATAGGAACAAAAAAAACCCAGTATCTACAAGATAAACCAAAATACAATTCCGCAATATAATTTGATTCAGAAAAATATTATTGAAATAAACTAAGTAACTGAAAAAAATTAACACCTGAAAAAAACCACCTGAAACAATATTGTTATTGTTGTTGTTATTGTTATTACCATCAACCGATTGCACCCCTACGCGCAACCCTCGGAAGTCTCCGAGAGACTTGTGTGAGCTAGGGAAGACGCAGCCCTTACCTTTTAACGTGTGATGCCATGCACGAGACCGATGACCATGCGAGGCTTTGAACCCTCGACCCTCCGTTCCAAAGGCGAACGTTCTACCACCACGGCCCACTATATATATATATATATATATATATATATATATATATATATATATATATAAAATAGAGTATTTTTCGTTTTAATTCCGAGAGTTCTAACCTTTGACAGCTGTTTCGTGCTAACGCACTCATCAGAAAGGATTTATGGAGCTCTCGAAATCAAAACGAATCCACTCAAGAATTAATACCGTGAAGGCAAGACAGATATAACAGAAAGTTACTTATGACATCTACAATTAAGTTTCAACTAGTGACTGTAGATGTCATAAGTAACTTTCTGTTATATATATATATATATATATATATAAACGTTGGGTTGATCGTTGGTTGACCAGTTGAAAGAACTTCGAAACCAAAGAAACTGATTTCTGTTTGTGGGACTGCAGTCAAATTTGAGGATGCCAGGGAGTAAGAATGAAACTCTTTGGTATTATGTCAAGCTTTCGGAAATGTTTATTTCGATCTTCAGGACTTACTGGAAAAATTGTGAAAATGAGAAATTGTACAATTTTTGTTAAGTGATAAGGGTACTTACTATCCTGAGTTTAAAGGAAGCTAGCCACTTCATAACACGAGATAAGTTAATCTAACATTATTTATAGGAAATATTTATAAATATAAATGAAAATGTTGAAAATTGTTAAAATTGTTAAAAAGTATACTGAACCGGAAAGCATGGTCAGTGACAGGTATATAAATTTCTATTCATACCATCCATATAAAATGAAGATTAATATGATCACAGCGATGAAGAGTAGAGCTATCAAGCTATCACATCCAAAATACAGACTTGAGAGTCTTAATAAACTTAAATATATTTTGCAAGAAAATTCTTATCCGTACAATTTAATAAACAATATTCTCTTTAACTCTCAAGACACCATTGACTTGAACATCATGAATCTGTCAACCCCCTCAAATCAAATCAATATATAAAAATTGCCAAAAAGAATATAAAAACAGTGTCTGAACTTTTCTCAAAAACTAAAACTCCACTAAAAAATTTAGAAAAATCTAATGTTGTATACAAAATTGAATGTAATGATTGTGATCTATCATATATAGGTCAAACGTCTCGGAATTTATTGGGAAGAATCACTGCTCATAAAAGCGATATCAGATGTAATAAACTATCTTGTGCTTTGACTGAACATGCCATAAAACAAAATCATTCAGTTAACTTTGAAGATACCAGGATCCTTGACATAGAAAAGAATTGTTTCAAACGCTCACTCTTAGAAATGATACACATAAAAAATGCAGTGAATCCAATGAACAAGAATTCTGACATCAGCAACCTTAGCTCCATATATACATACATACTTAAACTCCATTACGATAAATATAATAACAATTCCCCTAATACGTCAACTTCGGTCATTTAACATTACTGTTCCATGTTTCACATTTCAAATTAATGTTCTATCAAAAAAAGTGTAAACATGAAATTGAAGGTACTGTCAAAACAACATATTCTTTTCCATGGTGTTCTATGGTAGAATGCGCGTGATCGACGGTTCTGTCAATTTCATGGATCATTAAAAGTCAATCAGATGTCAATCAGTTGTCACATTTCATTCATCCCACATGATTAACCTACAATATCTCAGTATCACTGACCATGCTTTCCGGTTCAGTATACTTTTTAACAATTTTAACAATTTTCTACATTTTCATTTATATTTATAAATATTTCCTACAAATAATGTTAGACTAACTTATCTCGTGTTATGAAGTGGCTAGCTTCCTTTAAACTCACGATAGTAAGTACCCTTATATCTTAACAAAAATTGTACAATTGCTCATTTCACAATTTTTCCAGTAAGTCCTGAAGATGGAAATAAACATTTCCGAAAGCTTGACATTTGACATAATACCAAACAGAATAAATCAGTTTCTTTGGTTTCGAAGTTCTTCTATATATATATATATATATATATATATATATATATATATATATATATATATATATATATATATATATATATATATCTATATATATATTGTGTGGGGTCTTTATTTAAAATGGTATACGATTGACTATTTTCAATTAAATCATTCGAAAGTGAAATACATTTCACTTTCGAATGATTTAATTGAAAATTGTCAATTATATATATATATATATATATATATATATATATATATATATATATATATATATAAAGTATAAAATAACACCAGTAAAAATACTCGCTCAGCTCGCATTTTATAAATTACCACAAGAAAGAGACACGTTTTTCGGCGTGTCTCTTTCTTCTGGCTGCCCACGTTTTCGGCCATGGACCCAATGTCTCAAAGAAAGAAAAAGAAACTAACCTAGCCATCCAGGTTGTTGGTAATTTGATCACTAATTAATATGAAAAAGTGAACTTACAGCATTAAACCTTTTACTTTCAAATTGTAACTAAAAATACATTTGTGGCAAATATTGAAATTATTAAATAAAAGGTGTTATATCCAAGTTAATAAAATAAAATGTTTTTTAATTTCTAATTATTCAAAAAAATATAGACTATCTGAACGGAAAATAGTGTATGGATGGTATTTTATACCAAAGGTATTTTATACCGGGGGTTTTTTGAACCAGGGGTATTTTATACGAGGGGGTTAAAGTCCGGAGGGTTTTTGTCTAGAAGGTAATTGCCCTGATACCTTTTTAAGCACAAGAAGCATTTCCCCAGACAAAAACTCAATTCAAGAAAAAAAGTATCTAGTGCCTCATCTGAACGAAGAAATAATATTTCAGTAATAATCCAATCTTCTAAGGGCCAGTCTTTTCAGGTCCAGTTAAAATGCAGATTAATTAACTAATGATTAGAATGTGATCCTTCAACGTCATTTGAAGAATGTCATTCACCATTTAACTAACTATCAGTTAGTTATCTTGAGTTTAACTGGAACTGAAAAGACAGGCCCTAAATGTGATAACTATTAGCAGATCAATAGTTTTAGCATTTATTCATAGTCTACAAAATTATGTAATCACGGTATTATATTAATGATTACATTAAGTATACCAATATGCTATGATACTAGTGCATTGCTTTGTTTTCTGCCACTGCGATACACAATTTGAAATCACATTGTTGGAGACTCTCTAACCAACTGGCAAACTGACCCTCAGGCTTCTCGAATTTCATTACACACTACAAACCGCTGTGATAGAGGTAGAGTTAACGTGCTCGACTAGATTTCGGGTGATTCTAGGTTAAAGGTTGCCGTTTGATACGGCTGGACAAACTATTACTAGTAGTTGTAATGAATATTCACTCAAGTATCCATTCCTAAATGGAACAGTAACTAGACAAAATGTGCGTTATTGGTCAGACGTAAATCCGCACGTTTTTGGTGAGGGTCATACTCAAACTCCAGAGAATATCAACGTATGGGCTGGTATTTTGGGTGACCATATCATAGGTCCAATATTTATGACAGAAAATTTAAGTGGGCATCTGTATTTGAATATTCTTCAAAATCAGATCCATCACAGTGTTCAAGAAGTAGTTGGGGCAAACCCGAATGAATTTACCATGGATGTTACCTTTCAACAAGATGGTGCTCCCCTCACCACTAAAGACCTGTCCGAGAATGGCTTAACGAGAATTTTCCGGGACGGTGGATAGGCCGACGTGGCCCCATTGAAAGGCCAGCTAGGTCACCTCATATGACCCCTATGGACTTTTTTTGTGGGGGTACATAAAATTTAAAGTGTACGTCACGCAGTTACAGTCACTCCAGGAACTTATGAACCGAATAACAGATGTGTGTTTCGGTATTACCCCGGAAACATTTAATAACGTTCGGAATGAATTCCGCAACCGACTTTTTTCTGTCAAGAAGTGAACGGTGAACATTTTGAGCACTTGTTAAAATAGTTGCAATTGTTACTTGAAATTTTGTTGAAATTAAAATTTATTTAGGTTTTTAATTTATTTGTAAAATATTTGAAGCAAATTTCAAACGCTTGTCAGTTTGAAACGGCTGGGCCGATTTTCACAAACAAAGAAGTGTTGGATAGAGAATAGGAAGATATTCAAAACCAGGAGCCACGTAACCCACTTTTACATTTGAAATAAAAAGTTGATGGTGCCCACTTGACACTAGGGCACGTGGCCACAATCATTTTTATGCCACAAAGTAGTAAAAGTGGTACCTTTTTACCTGAATTTTACCCGATCTCGATAGCTTGTTCCGTTCAAAACTTAAGGGGGGGGGCAGGACTTTTTACGTCCTCACTGTATATGCATAGAGAGTTAGAGAGTTAGTTATGTTGAAAATGATAATTTTTTTGTTAGAATTGCTTGTGTTAGAACAACTGAATTACAAATTAATGAATGGACTCAATAAAACCGGATATACAATATTCAGAATATTATCCAAATACCAAATGTTTCCATAACTTTCTTCGAGTCATAGAGTAAGCACCAATTGTATTCGTAACCCTATTTCTTACAAATCAACTTCTAATTATCTATCGTATGCTCTTCGTGGCCTGTGTTATTTATTCTGTTCATTTCACTATCTAGCAACAACAGTCCAGTAAAGTTTGCCCCTATTCAGATTAATCTGAAAAACGTGTATCAAGGGAATCAGGCCGTTTCATAATCTGCATCCAACAAACTGGTAAGGTTAACCCTATGTATTTACCAGGGTTCCAAGCGTAGCTTGCTAATTACCTATAAGAGAAGTAATCCCAAGGGAAAACCGTATCTATGCTAGCGTACCTGCAGGGCTGGCTCAAGGGGACATCGCATGAGCAGTTTCAAACGAATTATTCATCCAAAAAAATGCTATGGTGTAACTTTCACTGAGATCTATGTAATAGAAAACATAATTCGTTTGATAAACCTTTATAAGGACTCACGGTGACCTTAACGATTTGATTAAAAATACGTTTTGTGATGGTATTTATTATTACTTGGGTGCCTGGAATAGATATACAGATGCTCTCTAATGATTAAAATATTCGTATCGTAAATAATTTCAATTCCAGTAATTAATTGTTTTCCCAACGACCATGAGCAGAGTAAGTTACGATTTTACGCACGCCGTGCAGATATAGTATATTACATTACGAGTGCGGAAAAAACACTTTTGCACGTGATGTACACTATTTTTGCTACGACCATTTTACCAACGAATACCGATGTTATTAACATGTGCGCAAGAAACTTGAACAAAAAGGGTGACTGAGAACATCGACTCTGAATGATTATTTTCAAATGCAAAATAATTCCTTCATGGCGTAATTCCTACGAGATCAAAATCATAATTAGACACACTTTACTTTTAATAACTGAAATTATTACAAATTCAAAGTGTCAGATAGAATCATATACGACCAATTAGCGTTGTACCTTCAATCGGAAGTGCGCGGGATCGATTCCAAGCAAAGTTAACTTTTTTTAAGAAAATAAAAAAATACTGATATCAGACATATTGATTCTTGTGCTTTCAATGTAAATATTGACTAGGTATATAAATAGAAATTATATATTTGACATCTTGACAGTGGTGAATCTAAACAGAACTTATAAATTTCAGAGCGTGCGGAAAGTAACTTTCCGCACGCTCGTGAGAAGTCCTTGCAAGTGTATTCTTTTACCTTTCAATCGTAATTCCGGATATTTGTATTTTAGCTTTCAACAAAGAAGGCAACTAATACTTTCAATTACCTTATATAATGATTATAATATTTTCAAGCAACAATAAGTACACCTGTCGACTTTGACACATGTTGTCAGGTTTTTCCTCCGTTCCTATGACAACAAGAATCTACGAACACTGATATTTTTCTTTACATCATTTCCACCTCGTATTGAATTGTCTTTTTAATATTCTTCAATGCAAATAAAATATTTCCTAAAGTGCTGATCAAGATATGTTTCAAGAGGAAATGGACTTTATTTGACGGAAGAAAATTCAAATATTAATATAAAAAAATGGATGAGATAATCCAGTTGTGATTGTGATTTACAATTTGTGACAGTTGAAAGAGACAACTCACCTGGTGGATTTTTCTACCTCCATCAGAGGAAGATAAATTCACCGTTGGAGCACTTGAGATTGCGATAGATTTGAACTTGTATCGAATTTGAAACTGCGAGATTGCAGTAAAGAGCCACGAACACACACCTTCATGTCCCTTCTTGAGATACTCGTTTTTTCTTCTTGGTCGGCCATAGAGGGCGTAGATGTTACTTCAACTGTATTTAGAAAGCGAAAATTGGGAAATAAGGTCGAAAGTTTGATTGCTCTCAGTTAGTAAGTATATTGAAATTGAGATAGTTTGTAAATATTGAATTGTTATATAAGTAATAATAATATAAGTTTAACAGTCACTTCTACTAGGAGTGGGCACCAGCCAACCAGGCGTCTGTGACAAAAACTGATGCCGTTTCTGCTTTTTCTACCTGCACAAAAAAAGTGTTCACAATATATTCTCTCCATCAACTGACTGCACCCTAACGAGGAACCCTCGAAAGTCTTCGAGAGACTTGTGTGAACTAGGGAAGTAAACAGATACGTGAAAATGGCGAAGGTGCCGAAACCGGCTGTAACAAACCAAGTCAATTAGACAAAAGCTAGTTTTCTTTATTCTTCAATTTAAAAAAATAGTATATTGTGTATCTAGTAGTAAAAGCAATACATTCCCGGACGATATTGTGGAGCCGAGGCCAACAAGCATTGAAGCCTGGGAATGTGCTTTTACTACGAGGTACACATACTATTTTTTCTGAAATCGCAATCAGCATTATCAAAATTCTACATATTGTTTGCGTGAATTCAATAACTGTCTAAAATGTAAACAAGCCGGCAAAAATTTTCACGTATCGTTGAAGCATTGAGGTCTGGGAATGTGCTTTTACTACGAGGTACACATACTATTTTTTCTGAAATCGCTATCAGCATTATCAAAATTCTACATATTGTTTGCGTGAATTCAATAACTGTCTAAAATGTAAACAAGCCGGCAAAAATTTTCACGTATCGTTGAAGCATTGAGGTCTGGGAATGTGCTTTTACTACGAGGTACACATACTATTTTTTCTGAAATCGCTATCAGCATTATCAAAATTCTACATATTGTTTGCGTGAATTCAATAACTGTCTAAAATGTAAACAAGCCGGCAAAAATTTTCACGTATCGTTGAAGCATTGAGGTCTGGGAATGTGCTTTTACTACGAGGTACACATACTATTTTTTCTGAAATCGCAATCAGCATTATCAAAAACTAAGGAATTCTACAAATTGTTTGCGTGAATTCAATAACTGTCTAAAATGTAAACAAGCCGGCAAAAATTTTCACGTATCGTTGAAGCATTGAGGTCTGGGAATGTGCTTTTACTACGAGGTACACATACTATTTTTTCTGAAATCGCAATCAGCATTATCAAAATTCTACATATTGTTTGCGTGAATTCAATAACTGTCTAAAATGTAAACAAGCCGGCAAAAATTTTCACGTATCGTTGAAGCATTGAGGTCTGGGAATGTGCTTTTACTACGAGGTACACATACTATTTTTTCTGAAATCGCAATCAGCATTATCAAAAACTAAGGAATTCTACATATTGTTTGCGCGAATTCAATAACTGTCTAAAATGTAAACAAGCCGGTAAAAATATTCCCGTATCGTTTTCGAAACGGAAAAGTACTTTATCGGCAACCATCCGGGAAGTGTTCACTTCCCGGACACTTTTTCTTTGGGAAAGTAGCACTTCCCGGCCTAGTCCGGGAAGTACGTACTTCCCGGATTAGGCCGGGAAGTGCTCGAATTTTAATATAAATATTAATATAAATAAGAATTAAAATGTTTCTGTTGGTACCTATCTTCTGTTCGAATTTCAATATATAATACAAATAAGAACTGAAATGTTCGAAATATTCAAATTTGGAATCGTTTCATCCGGTTAACAGATGGGTGAAAGTCGACCTCTCTTCGTCTCTTAGACTAAATGCGTCTCATTGATTTGTTATTCTACATGATTGCCGAAAAAATAGTGTACGCAACACGTCTGAAAACAGTTTTTTTGGACTCATAGACTTCCAGGACTCGCTAACGCTCGACCTGGAATTTGGTCTACTCGTCCAAAAAAACAGTATTTTCCGGACTTGTTACGTAAATTACTATTCCCGTACCGTTTAGGTCCGAAAACGGTCCGGGAAAGTTCGTTGCTTAGCAACGGACTAAAATACTAGATTAGCGTATTTTGAGGCCTGAAGTTGCTCCGAGAAAGTGGGCATTCTTGAACGATTTCAGAAAAATACCGTTTTCCACCAGTAAGACCCAGCACTTCTGGAATAAATAGTATGGTTTAAGTCATATTTCTATATTTGTAACAGGATCATTCTAAATTCATGAGAAACTCTGTTGAAAATTAGTTTCCTTCTGATCCAACACCGAAAGAGATGGTAATCGACTATGAAGCCATAAAAGGCTGGACGGTCCTGTTTGTAACGTCCCACATAACGTGCCTAGGGTAAGTAATGGAAAATGACTGTCACAATTTTACTTCTGAAATGGAATGCCGAGTTCAGTTCGCACCATCAACGGAATATGTAAATTTTCTATCGCGTTTCGATCATGTTCCATTCATCGTATAAATGGCATATTGAATAATGACAATTCTTTCTTTTTCATTACTGTAGAAGCATCAGAGATAGTTGAAATGATGAATGACTCAAAAATAAAAAAATCTGTGAAAGTTGATTATGTTTCCTTGTGTTTCGTCAAAGTTAAAAAATAAACAGGATCCCGAAAAAATTAAAAACTACAGGCCGATTACAATAAATCTAAGGTAAACACAGTTTCAACCTTTATAGGGACATTATCAAACGAATACTATAAATTAAGTTTGTAAAGTTGGTTATAAACGAGAGGAAAACACCTCCTTTAAATCTCGTACAACTAGAAATTTTGAGCCATTTAAGTCAATTTTCAGTCATTAAATCTTCGCTTCAGTTATCGGTTTGAGTCTTTCTGTCATCGGTTTGGGTCTTTCTGTCATCGGCTTGAGTCTTTCAGTCATCGGTTTGAGCCTTTCAGTCTTTTGAATATTTTAAGCCTCGTACACATTTTAGCGAGATGTTTCCCACTCGGTTACAAATAGAAGTGGTATTGTAATATATTAAATTATTCTACGTTGAACATTACTTAAATACCCTGCTTATCAATCGAGGTAATTAGGACCTACCCATAATAAAAATAAAAATTGACAATACCATGTACAGTTCAATTATTTTATCTTTACCCGTGCGTCATCATTGTAATGCATATGAAATAAGTCGAGAAATTTTACTCAAAACAAAGTCTGAATGTAAAACGACGTGGCTGATATCCCGATAAAAATTACAACGTGTAGATAATGAGATAAGATAATGAATTATTAAATTAACTAAATTAACCAGGCATAATCTAAAAAAGAGTTAAAATATATTGTGAATGTTTTTGAATTAGGTACGGTTTTTTTCTCAATAGGGTTTCCACCCTCTGAATTACTGTTGTGTGAATATCCCGGTAATACGGAATTACAGTCACATATATCAATTGTGGGGTGAGAAATTTCAAAGATTATTTGTGAAAAAAAGAAAAATGTATTGTACTTACTTTGAAATTAATGATTGCAAGAGACGTTTAGTTTTGAAAAAAACTGTTTTTGTAATGTGTCTGACTGCAAAACGAAGTAAAAGTGGTTACAAACAATCCCCAATGACAGAAAATAATGACGTGATTGATGGTACTGCTCTAGTCAATACACTATTTGGCAAGTTTAGTTGAAATGTAAAAACACTGTCAGCTTTATGGCTATCTCTTTTCACTGTTTTGAGTTTCAATGGATCATCACAATACCATAATTCTTTGCTTAGAAGACAAATGTCAACGAATTTTGATTCGCTCATAGCGGTTGTTAGACAGAGATGTTGCATAGAGGGTGTGTTATTTCTTAGATCATAAATTGATGACGAATGGGTAAAGATAAAATAATTCAACTGTAGGTACCTGTAAATATCAAAACATAGGTACCTACTACTTAGTTATTTGAAAAGGTTAAACAAAGGGGAACTATTAAGGTCCAATTGATCATTTAGTAAACGATTCGATTTTTTTAATTTATTAATTTCCAAGAATTCTAAATAATTAAGTCTGATACCCTTATTTTCAACATGAAGGATTTCAAAGTTTTCATCGAAGTCATGGTCTTCTTCCAAATTATGATTGGCATATGCTGAATGTGTTTTATCCTTTACATCAAAACGGTATGGTGTTCACGTACGCGACTTTTGAATGGTCTACCAGTCTGGGCTACATATACTTTGGAACAAGATCCACAATTCAATTTAAAACCTCCTGATTTTTCAGATTTTTGTGTTTTATCTTTATTATTTTTGATAAACCTTCCCAACGTGTTATCTGTTCTGATTGCTACTCTTAAATTTTGTTCTTTCAAAAAATGACGCTATTTTTTCTGAAACGGGTCCTAAATAAGTTAAAGTTCTGTAATTATTGTCAAGGTTCCTCATAGTGGGGTGTAATTTTTTACCAAGGATATTCTCTATTAATTTGACTTGATATCCATTAACTGCTATCTGTTTTATGATATTTTATTCTTTGCAGAAATTTTCTTCAGAAAGAAGAATATTCACTAATCTATGTATCATACTATGGTATGCTGATATTTCATGAATATATGGATGGATCGAATTATTATGAATGGTGATGTCAGTATGGGAAGGTTTATAAAAACTAGAAAAATGGTGTTTGTTGTTGGTTTAGCCTATTGTCAAATCTAAAAAATTTAATGATTTTTCTACTTCTATTTCTATTGTGAATTCAATGTTTGGGTGAATAGTGTTAATATATTTATGAAAGATGTCTAACTGTCTGTTGGTACCTTTAAAACAAACTATAATGTCATCCACATATCTGTACCAATACAAAAAATGTTGCGAGAATGGGTGCTTGTGAATTAGTCCTTCAAGGTTTCCATGAAGATATCTGCCAATAGAGGACTAGAGATTACAATAAGTCTAGATATTTCCAAGATATTTGAATACTCTCATTCAGATAGACTACTAAAATTCATAAATAAATATCAAATTTTCTCAGATACAAACAAATCCACAAATAATGCAGTAACTTTATTTATTGAAACAGTTACTATGTTTCTGAAATCAAGAGAATGCCCCGTTGGCATTTTCTGCGTCTTCAGCAAGGCATTCAACTGTATCAACCAACATCGAATTATGTCAAAGCTTTATTCCTATGGTATACGAGGTGTTGCCTGTGACTGGATCTTCTCATTTTTGGAGATTAGACAAAAGTTTGTGAGTTTGAAATATCATAGTGAGTGAACCACTGTTAACTTTGATTCTGTACGCTTGGACGTCACGATGGGTATACCACAAGGATCTATTCTAGGTCCAATATTATTTCTACTTTACATAAATGAAATAGACAACATCATCACAAATTCATTCATAACGATGGATGCAGATGACACTTCCTTGGTGGTGTCCGATAAAGTTATGAAGATGCCTCGAAAGATGATTCGTTCACAAAATACAGGGTGTTGAATTTTTATAAAATATCGGTTTTTCAACATCTTGTTTCTTGATGATGGATTATTTCTTGAAACATCTTCTTAGAAAAACGTTGTTTATTTTAGGGAGATCTATCACATACTACGTTTTCGTAAAGTTTTCGTTGAAGAAATTTGCAAATTTTTCAAAAACAGTTGCCCCTAGCCTTGTTGAGTGGGTATACCTTTTTTCCTTAAAAATGGTGTGGGAGAAGGATTTATATATAATAAATCTCAAAAGGTAACTGTCAAGTAAGTTAGGGCAGATTGAAATAAATAAATAATGATAACATACGCATATATTACCTCAAAAAAATATGTTCACCAAATTTTGTGAGAAAAATATTTTTTTTGAAGCTTCTGCAAGTGTTCTAACTCAGAATGAATTATCAAAATATCGATTTTTCATGTTGTCTATCTACAAAGGATCTTGAAAATAATAAGAGTTGCTGAAGACAATAGTAACTACTGATTTGCTATTTGCTATTCAACATTTTTCTTGGTAGGTACACTGTGTATCATTACAAATCGTGTGCTTCATTCTTCGTGGAAACCTACCGAGGACCATTATTTACAAAAGACGGAAATATTGAAGGAAAAATTCCTGAAAAAAATGTAATCTGCGCTATTAGTCGGCCATCGTTCCAGGAATTCATTTCAATCGATTTAGTCTATACTTCTCGTGGCAAAATTATGCTATCATTATGAACTTCGATTCAAGGCTAATGAGTTTTCTCTACGATATAATTGGGTCTAAGAGACTTGTTCAAATTCTATTTCCATGCCGTCGTTGTTTCCATTATTGTTTGGAAGTAGACAACGAACTCCAGCTGGGTTTAATCAGGGCTGGGAGGAACACTTGTTTTGGCGGGGCAAACACAGATTTTCGCCGAAAATCTCACTTTGAATTAGTTTTCGAGGATTTGGCATAAACTTGGAGTGGAATTCATTGAAAAGAATGTGTTGCTTTCCAATTTCTGACAAAGCCAAACATTTAGCGGAGAGATTCAACAGAAAAAGTTTTATTTGGACAGAAAATAGGATACTAGACGTCTAATTCAATACGATTTCACAATCGTCAAAAAGAATGTTTGAACGTGATTATATCAACTGAGAACGGTGGTGATGTAAAAATTGTTCAGCATGTCGAATTCCTAGGCCTTCATGTAGACGAATGTCTTACTTGGAGTAATCATTGTCAAATGCTAGTATCTAAATTGAATTCTCATTGCTATCAGTTCAGAAATCTCAAACTTGTTCTCAATGCTAACCAACATATGAAATTTTACTATGCCCAGATAGATTCCAGACTGAGGTATGGAGTATGATTTTGGGGTCTGTCCACCTCATCATCAAGTGTTTTTGTTGCCAGAAGCGTATTTTACGCAGCCTGGTTGGAATAACCAAACGCTGTTCTTGCAAAGAACACTTCAAAACTCTATATATTTTAACCTTGCCCTCAATTATAATTTTGGAGTTCTGTTTGTATGTATTTAAAAACTATACAGATTTCACAATGAACAATTCCAGACACAGATACGATACACGCCAAAAAGATGACTTATATGTTCCATTCAGTTCACGAAAATTCATTTCAATTCCTGTGAAGCTATGGCTCCTAGAATATTTAATTTATTACCTGATAAAATAAAGCATTGCAAAACAATCTACAGTTTCAAGCGAGAGTTGAAGGACTTCTTAGTCAGAAAATGCTTCTATTCAATAGAAGAATATTTTCAATGTGAAAGTGATTGAATAAACTCAAATGTTTCTGTTTAGCTGTAAGTTTTAATGTGTTATTCTAGTTGTATCTCCTATTTTCCTCCTCTACATGTATTGACGAATCCCATACAATTTGTAGTTGTCCAGTGGAAAATAAAGTATTATTATTATTATTATTATTATTATTATTATTATTATTATTATTATTATTATTATTATTATTATTATTATTATTATTATTATTATTATTATTATTATTATTATTATTTTTTTTTTTTTTTTTTCTCCTTAGGAGTGTACCAGTCAGGCCCTGTCTCCGGTGCTCCGACCCATCCGGAGGGCGCGCTGGTGTCGTTAACCCCAATAACCACTCCCTACATCCGTAGGGTGAGTGATTATTGGGTCCGAGAATCGTGTGCCCTGAGTAGACGAAGCGAACCAAGTATAACGGCCTTCTGCATTCTTGCTGCTAAGATTTCTGCCATATTACGGCAAGCAGGTATTATTTTCAAATTGGAGAGCAGTGTGTCCATCATTCCACCAAGGACTCCTATGATCAGAACCACCATTTTGACAGAATGGTCCGGATATAACCTGCGGAGTTCAAAGAGAAGATCTCGATATTTAGTCCGTTTTTCCTCCTCTTTTCGAATGATATTAATTTCGCCTGGAGCGGAAAACTCCATGACGAATATCGTTCTACTTTGGTGGTCGAGGAGGACAACATCAGGCTTATTGGCTTGTATTTGCCTGAGGGTGGGGAATGAGTAGTTCCAATAGATTCGGCATCTCTCATTCTCCACCACGGACTCAATATCCCCCGGAGCATAAGGCAACACCGGTGTCTCGTCTATACCGTACGAGTGTCGTAGGTGGTAGTACAACACTCGTAGCGCCGCGTTATGCCTGTGGATATAGTCTGAGACCGCATAAGATGGGCATGCTGATAGCAAATGCATTACGGTCTCAGGTGCCCCACGACATGCCCTGCATCGGGTGTCAGGGACGTCTATACCCATCACGCGACTACGGTAGACGAGGGTGTTGAAGACACCATCCTGGCAGGCCATTATGAATCCCTCGGTCTCCGACTTTAGCTCACTCGACCTGAGGAAGGCAAAGGTCAAGCTTTTGGATAAGCCAAGGTCTTCGATGTTGTGAAAGAAGACGCCATGCATTGGCTTATCCATATGTAGCTGTAGCAGGACCTCTGTCTCCGCAGCTTTGATGTGAGCTTTTTGCTGAACGGGTCCCAACTCGGTGACAGAGTTTGGGTTAGCCCGTTCAGTGTCGAATACGAGACCGAGTTCATCGGCCGCACGGGTTGCTGCCTTAAAAAGAAATGCTCCAATCCCTGCTTTTTCATGGTCGCGGACCATGCAGAGAAGGGGATCTGAACTCCTGATGACTTTACAGGCCCCATCCAGAACCATTCTGTTATGCATACACTCCAAACTCAAAAGTCCACGGCCTCCCCGTTGTCTGGGAAAGTATAACCGTGGAACGGACGATTTAGGATGCAAGCACCTATTGAGATGCATCACTTTGCGAGTTTTAACGTCGAGTTGTCGCAGCTCTTCCTTAGTCCACTTCATTATTATTATTATTATTATTATTATTATTATTATTATTATTATTATTATTATTATTATTATTATTATTATTATTATTATTATTATTATTATTATTATTATTATTATTATTATTATTATTATTATTATTTTTCCTTAGGAGTGTACCAGTCAGGCCCTGTCTCCGGTGCTCCGACCCATCCGGAGGGCGCGCTGGTGTCGTTAACCCCAATAACCACTCCCTACATCCGTAGGGTGAGTGATTATTGGGTCCGAGAATCGTGTGCCCTGAGTAGACGAAGCGAACCAAGTATAACGGCCCTCTGCATTCTTGCTGCTAAGATTTCTGCCATATTACGGCAAGCAGGTATTATTTTCAAATTGGAGAGCAGTGTGTCCATCATTCCACCAAGGACTCCAATAATCAGAACCACCATTTTGACAGAATGGTCCGGATATAACCTGCGGAGTTCAAAGAGAAGATCTCGATATTTAGTCCGTTTTTCCTCCTCTTTTCGAACGTTATTAATTTCGCCTGGAGCGGAAAACTCCATGACGAATATCGTTCTACTTTGGTGGTCGAGGAGGACAACATCAGGCTTATTGGCTTGTATTTGCCTGAGGGTGGGGAATGAGTAGTTCCAATAGATTCGGCATCTCTCATTCTCCACCACGGACTCAATATCCCCCGGAGCATAAGGCAACACCGGTGTCTCGTCTATACCGTACGAGTGTCGTAGGTGGTAGTACAACACTCGTAGCGCCGCGTTATGCCTGTGGATATAGGCTGAGACCGCATAAGATGGGCATGCTGATAGCAAATGCATTACGGTCTCAGGTGCCCCACGACATGCCCTGCATCGGGTGTCAGGGACGTCTATACCCATCACGCGACTACGGTAGACAAGGGTGTTGAAGACACCATCCTGGCAGGCCATTATGAATCCCTCGGTCTCCGACTTTAGCTCACTAATGAAAATAAATTGGTTGAGGAAATGCGGAATATAGAATTTCTACAAGTTCTCCTCTAGCTTTCGAGTGGAAAAGAGGGGTAATTTTTTTTGAAACTGTATTATTAAATGGTCAGATAATTTTCTCAATTTTTACGGATTTTTTCGATTTCTATTTCGCAAGTTTTCCTAATTTTTTTCGTGACATGAAAGAGGGCGAGCCCCCCGATCCAATTTTTATTCATCATAATTTTCCATGTCCGAAACTGTTGAAACATTTTTCGAATTCTTTTGCGTTCTCTATTTAGCTATTGAAGGGGGACAGGTAGGATGACATGAACCATAATATTCGACGGTCAGATATGTTTCACTACTTTTAAGGATTTTTCCGATTTTAATTCCGCGAGTTTTCCAACTTTTTTCTAGAAAAGGGAAGGGCGAGCCCCCCTACCTAATTTTTTTTCTGCTGTAATTTTTGACGTCCAAATCCGTCAAGAAAAGTTCCGAAACCCTACGCGTTCTCTATCTAGCTTTCGGTGGCAAGGGGGGACAATTCCCTTTTAAACCACAATATTCGACGGTCAGATATTTTTCACTATTTTTACGGATTTTTCTGATTTTAATTTCGCGAGTTGTAATTTTTGACGTCCAAATCCGTCAAGAAAACTTCCGAAACTCTACGCGTACTCTATCTAGCTTCCGGGGGGTAGGAAATGGGGCAATTCCTTCGACATTGATGTATTATCGTTGGAACTGAACCAACATGTGGAACTTCAATTCCATAGGATAAGAGGAAGTGGTTCTAATTCAGCTTGCAAGATTTGTACCCATCTAACAAACACACACACACACACCCACACATACAGAGCAATTTAACTAAAAGCTTTCAAAAATACTTGTGTTGTAAGGGGGACAAAAATATTCGTTCTCGTTGCATTTGAGGGTTATATATAAATGTGATTTTAAAACATTTTTGTTCTGGTTCTATCATTAGGTTGAAAACAGTTATTTACTCAACTAGTGTAATAATGAAGCGATTTAAGCAGGATTTATAGATTGAGTCGCAGCCGCTTCCGCTGCCGTAGCCGTTGCTGTAGCCGCAGGCAAAATTATGACCAATTTATAGTTCATTTTGTGTTCAATGATCGCATGCACAGTTATCAAACTGAAATGCAAGAATTTGAAATTCGAATTTTGCATGAGTATATTTTCCTCATATTCTGACATTTCTGTATAAAATTAATTCTTGTTTTCAAACTATATAAACAAATACCTAACCTAAATTATGTGACCTTTCGTTTATTTTTTAAACGGAAATTTTGAGTTTCATGTCATTTTCAGCTGCCGCTGACGTCCGAGATAAGTGTTGGTTAACTACCGGCAACAGCGACAACAGCAACTGCAACGGCAGCGGATCTATAAACGTACACATAAGCAACCGCATATTTATCTTCGTAATTCTTGGATACATTTATTTGCTTTAAATCATTTATTTGCCTTAATTACATTTGACATATTTTGTAAATTAGTATAGAGAGTGAGGGGGAGTGCAGTAGACAAGGAGATTATTTAACTGTGAGACGTTGAGCGAGAGACGCGAAGGGGGACAGCGAGGGTTCCCAATGAAGTGCTCAGGAGAGTCAACAGGAGAGTCAACAGCTGCGGCAGCGACTCAATCTATAAATCCAGCTAAATGATCGAAAAAATTAATAATTTTGGACCATGAAAATCCCCACAAATTTCGTCCGCCATATTGGAGCCACCATCTTGTTTTTTTTGTATTGACAAACAAATCATAATTTCTGACCCTGAACACCACTACATATCAATTTTGAATCGATTCGGACAATAATTACAAATCTTGTCCGCCACTTTGGAGTCGATATTTTGTTTTTTCCATCAGAAAAATTCCATAATGCATTGTCACAGAATTCATGTCAAATTAGCTTGCAAATGAAGTATCATTATTTGGAATACGGAACAGTTGTTTTTACCGCAAGAGGACGCCAAAATGAAAAGTTAGGTAGCGAAAATTGATATTGCTGAATTCCTTTTGAAATTACCATTTTAATGATGTGTCACACTTACTACTTTCCCTATTCAAATTGTTTTGGTGACCAAGGGGTGGGGGTAGAGGTATGACAGTTGAGGCTATGATAGGAAGATGTCTCCCTTGGATTAAAAATCGACGTGTTTTTGCATTTTTTTCACAACACATGCGTTTTGTAGATATTCGATATGTTTCGTTTTTGGTGCCCCACCCTGTATATTAACGAAGTGTATCGTTTGAAACTATACACTTTGTTACTGTAAGTAATTAGGAAGTTTAAAACAAGAAATCACCCAACTCCTAATACCAAATGAGACAGCCAGTACAATTCCTACAATCGTTTCCATTCAATTTTGCAACTTTTGGTTTATTTGCTTTTTAAGTGATTTTCACTATTTGGCCCTAGTATCATGACCTCCACAATACAATTCCTCGATCTCGTCAAATTACTCTCGTGTTAATTCTGTGCTGGAAGAAAAATAGTGATGAATAAAAATAATAACAGTCGATATTCCCAATTATTCAATATCTTACTCTAATCAAAATTATGTATTCATTGCCATAGCTATTTGAAAATAAATTAAATTTTTCTATACTTTTTACTTGCTTATGTGAACTTGAACTTTACTATAATAATTGTAACTGGAACATTCGTTTGGAGATTTCATTATATTTACATTAAGGCAAGAGACGTTATATTTACAAGCTCAAGTCCTCTCTGACTAAGGAAAGAATCACTTTGATTCAAAGCTTTCATATTGGTCCATTAACTTCAGAGAGTAATGTCCTAAGTGTTGTACAGAATCGTGTTTTTTACTGGATTATGAACACAACTAAGCTTTTCACCACTGCGAGGCATAAACTGTCATGCAAATCAGTTTTCGAATGGTTTTCATACAATATATTCTTGAAATCGGTAATTATTTTTCCATAACGCCTCTATTAAATTGGTATTAATTTTTAGTGTTATTCAAGTTTGAATTCAATTTTTTAGTGGCAATTTGTTCCAATGAAATTAGTGCTGCGGATGAAAAGTTTACATGAAATGAATATTAATGGAGTGGAAATGGTTAAATTTACAATTTTCTTGGTTGAAGTTTGTGGGAAGAGTGGCGTAATAAGATTGAAGGCCCTAATCCTTCTGAACGTTTTCGTGAATTAGGTGTTCGAAATAAAAAGTTTTATTCAATCATTCATTAATTTATGCTAGTGTGAACAAATGTCTACCTACGTTAGTTTACAACCAAATCGTAGTTACGTGATGTATAGGATAATTTCTTTTCTGAAGTTCGAAGAATATCAATTAAATGAAATGAATAAAATCGACAAAGTCGAAGTATCCTTTATCTCCAAATATTTCCACCAAATGGAAAATATAAGGCCAACATCTGAAAGAAAATAACTACTTCCACGACGGATATTGAATTACTTCTGATAATTGTGCAACGTTCCTCCATGAGCACCCAATTTCAAGTACTCAAATATGAATACCAGATTTGCTTCCCGTTTTTGGTCTTCAAAATTTTTTTCGTCATATAACAATTCTTCACTGAAAACTGTATAAAGCTCTACATATTGTTGATGGAGTAGTTGCATTGGTTGAACAGGTGTATCTTATTTAACTGAAATAAATTATTGATTTTTACCGTCAGTAGTTCACAAAAATGGAAGGGTTTGGCATTGAGCTATTTCACCACCTGACCTATTTTCTATTCTGAATCATCTAAAAATCAATGGAAGAGATAGTGAGTCATCTCCTATATTTAGTCAATTACTACCAACATTGTAAGATCCATTATTACATAATATTGCATTTCATATTGATATTTTCTTTTGGAATATTAATCAACCTGGTATTTAAAGATTCAGTAGTTTGAATGATACCGTATTTGCGACAATAACCTTTTTATATTTCTCCTAAAAGGGCACTCACTCTATTTGAATTTGATTTTGAAATGGTCATGTCAAAATGATATTTCGTTTTGAGGCATAAATTGTCCGGAGGACTGCTCATTGCTAATATCCTATACAATAGGAAAAGTGATATTTCGTTATTGAAAATAATCGAAATGGGAAATGTTTCTATAATATCGATCCAACGACATAACCATATATTGGTCAGACGTCTAGAACACTGAATGGTCGCATTATTTCACATAAAAGCGACTGTAGACGAAATGTTGATTCATGTGCTTTGGCAGGACATTTTATCTCTAGAGACCACAGGATGGATTATAATAATACCGAAATTTTAAATAGTGAAACTAATCTGTCTAAAAGAATTTTCATGGAAATGGTTCAAATTAATAATGAAAAACAGTCGATGAAAAAAAGAACTGATCTGAGTAATCTCAGCAAAATTTATACGTATCTACTTAATTTTGAGAAACATAGGATAAAATCACCCCTTAATCAGAATCTTCCAACTTGATTACTGAAATAAATTAAGTCACTGTCATTCCTACATCAGTCATTTCATTTCACTTCATGTATATTCTTTTTTTGTTTTTTGCCAATTTCATCATTCATTCTCACGTTAGTAAGTACTCCATTTATTCTTTCCTACATTTATTCTACAATGCGTATTTTCTGTTGTCCTGAGGAAGGTATCGAATTATACCGAAAGCTTAAAAGTATCAAAGAGTTTTCTTTGAAATAGCCCGCAACCCTGACTGCAACCCCACAAATACTACAAACTATATATATATATATATATATATATATATATATATATATATATATATGAAAATATAAGTAAAAAAGTTATTGGGTATAACCCTCAAAAAGTTGTGCAAACGTAGACACGTGTTACGAGCTCAAGCTCTCTTCAGTATGGTAAAATCAAGTGCGAAGATGTACAACACTTGGATGTAAAAATAGAAACAAAGGAAGTCAACAACAGGAAGCCAACCACACATTTGTGGCATCGGTTAGAAGACCTTGTACTCACAAGGCAACAAATGTGTGGTTGGCTTCCTGTTGTTGACTTCCTTTGTTTCTATTTTCTCATCCAAGTGTTGTACATCTTCGCACTTGATTTTACCGTACTGAAGAGAGCTTAAGCTCGAAATACGTGTCTACGGTTGCACAACTTTTTGAGGGTTATACCCAATAACTTTTTTACATATATTTTCATATATTTCCCCTCGCTAAATCCATCCTTATTTATATATATATATATATATATATATATACCGGGTGGCTACGGAAGTATTGCCTACGGAATATCTCAGTTATTGTATGAAGTAGGTTTGTGAAATTTGGAGCGTCGATATAATGACATAAGAGCTAGAATTTGAGCATATTGACATATTTAAGCTAACTTCCGGTCTGACCGGAAGTAACATCAACTTTCTTATTTTAAATGGAAACCCTATTTTTTTTTCGCTTTATTCAGCATTCAATTCCCTTTCTAATGACATATCACAAGTTGGTATCTAACCAGAAACTAGATCAGAAAAAAATTATTATTGAAATTCACCGAGTAGGCCGTGGAAGCAAAATGAAAGCCAAAATAGTTGGCTATGGAAACCATACGTCACTTGATAACAGTTGCTACTACTGTGATAGTTTATTTTCATTCGTCGGCGTTATAAAAAGCCGCCAAAAAAAAATATTGGAAAAATTGGGAAAAAAACAATACTCTGTAGGTCCATGACTTAAATAGGAACATACAACTTTTTCTTGCCTGTACTATTCAGCATAACCATTCCTTTCTAATGATATAATAGAAATTAATTTTTTGAACTGAGATACCGAAAAATCCTATTATTATTCTTCAAATAACGAAAAATCAGATTTATCGAAAAAAAAAATTCAAATTGATAGGATTGAAGATGAAATAAATTCAAAACAAATGTTCGAAATGCATTCCCTCAGCGTCAATACATTTATTGACTCTGGTGATATTTTCATGTAAAACGTTTCTCAACATTTGGGGCGTGATATCTTGGAAAGCTCTACGAATTTTTACTTCTAGCTCATGTAGAGTTGTAGGCTGTGTGGAATACACCCTATTTTTAAGATGCCCCCATAGAAAAAAGTCGCACGGAGTAAGATCAGGTGACCTTGGTGGCCACCTGACTGGACCATGGGTTGTTATAAGTCTCTCTTGAAAGCGATTTTGAAGATAATTTCTCGCTATTCTTGAATTATGCGGAGGGGCGCCATCTTGCTGGAAGTACATTCTCTCAGTTATTTCCGCTGGTAGGTTGTTAATGAATTCCGAAATTTCATTCGTGAAAAAATTAAAGTATCTCTCTCCGGTTAGTTGGCCTTGAAAAAGAATGGGGCCAACAATATGAGTTCCAACTATTCCTGCCCAAACATTCACAACAAATCTCTCCTGGAAGCCGCCTTGTCGAAACCGGTGCTCGATTGCTATCGCCCAGTACCTGGAACAAAAGACCGTTCACACTTTTAGCACTTTACACTTCGACTATCGACAATAATCCAAATAAAGTACAGTATTGTATTATTCCTGTTAAATAATCCATTGTTGGTAAATCTTGACTCGTCCGTAAACAAGATATAATACTTAAATAGGTGATTCTCAGCATTTTGTCGAAGAAACCAATTACAATATTCCAGGCGCCTTTCACCGTCATTTTCATACAAATGTTGATGCAACTGATACTTGAAGGATTTCAATCGATGTTTTTCCAAAATTTTCCTAGCAGAGTCCTTACTTATAGCTAATTCGGCGCCAATGTGCCTTGAGGAAATTGTACTATCATATTGTACTAAAGCTAATACATTAATTTCAGTTTCTTCATTTATAACAAATGCTTCTTGGTCTTCGTGAACATCAGGCTCAGTTCTTAATTTTTCTTCAAGCCACTGGAAATACCTTCTTGACGGTTGCTGCCTCCCTGGATATCGCTCTAAATACAATCGTTCAGCGGCATAAGAATTTTTTAAACATTCACCATAAATGAGAAGCATGTCAATTTGTTCGGTTCGTGAATAACGGGGCATTTTTTGAATATTCCTCTAACTGATTTCGATTTCCAAACTCTTTTAAAATGGCAGAATCAAAAACACTACTTCGAACGTCAAAATAATATGGATAGCAGCGTTCGTGACAGCTCTCATTTCTTTTTGGTTTCATTCCAAAATACATCCTAATCAGCCTACTTGTTAATATTTTGGTTCGAATGATTATTGCAATGGAATGATTATTCTGAATAGCACAAACATCGTCCATAGGTAGATATTAGAATATCTATGGACGATGGCACAGACCAAGTACGTTTATGTTCCTATTTAACCTAGAACCTACAGGATATAATTTATCATTCCACAATATTTTTAATTTTATTTTTGCGTATGGCGATAATCTGTTTTGTTATTTGAAGAATAATAATTGGATTTTTCGGTATCTCAGTTCAAAAAATTATTTTCTATTATATCAAGAAAAAGTTGTATGTTCCTATTTAAGTTATAGACCTACAGAGTATTGTTTTTTTCCCAATTTTTCCAATATTTTTTTTGGCGGCTTTTGATAACGCCGACGAATGAAAATAAAATATCACAGTAGTAGCAACTGTTATCAAGTGACGTATGGTTTCCATAGCCAACTTTTCAATTTTTAGCTTTCATTTTGCTTCCACGGCCTACTCGGTGAATTTCAATAATAATTTTTTTCTGATCTAGTTTCTGGTTAGATACCAACTTGTGATATGTCATTAGAAAGGGAATTGAATGCTGAATAAAGCGAAAAGAAAAAAAAAGGGTTTCCATTTAAAATAAGAAAGTTGATGTTACTTCCGGTCAGACCGGAAGTTAACTTCGACATGTCAATATGCTCAAATTCTAGCTCTTATGTCATTATATCGACGCTTCAAATTTCACAAACCTACTTCATATAATAACTGAGATATTCCGTAGGCAATACTTCCGTTGCCACCCGGTATATAACCAGTTAATATTGGGGATTGCAGCAAAGTCAAAAGTGTACTCTTTTATAGAGTTTAATCCAAGCTTTCGTAAATTTTATTTACATCTTCAGGGAACTACAAAGAATTATTCATGTCAATTTTACATTTTGATGTTATTCAATTTTACTTACAACTATAGTGAGGTTGGTTGACATGTTCTTAATTCGTTGAATAGTGACACTACAGTTTAAAATTGTAAATAATATATGAAAAACGGCTTTACGAAAATAAATAAACGGAAATTTTTTAAATTTCAGTCGAAAAACAAAAGACTTGTTGATTGTATCTAAGGGATATACATCAGTTGTCAATAGAAAAGAAATCTGTAATTTTCAAGTCAATGTCACCAACTGTAATCTTGTACCAATTGTTGAAAATAGATATATACGACTGTTGTTTTGTAAGTTAGGAAAAAATTACATTTCCAATTGAGTAGTTATGGAGATATTATTGTTCATAGGGAGAGTGTGGTCTAACGAAAGTAAGAAGGAATAGATCTCACTCAAATGATTTATATCAGTTCTTTTATTCATACATTTTTTATCATGAGATATGAAGGCCATTTCCAAAAAAGTCCTCTTAGTCAAATGTGTCTCTTTAGCTAATATTTTTGTTGAATTATAATTTATTCGATGGTCAAATTTGTTTACATGGTCAGCAAGAGCACATCTTTCAGGATGAAGTCTACAATCACTTTTATGTGAGGAAATTCTACTTTTCAGACATCTAGAAGTCTGTCCAATATAATTTTTATTACAGTCCTGACAAGGAATGCTATACACTACATTTGAAGTTGAAGTTAATGGAATTTTATCTTTTACTTTTGAATAAATTGATCTAATTGGTAAAATAGTTTTATTTGCTATTTTGACATTACACACTGAATGAAAGAGATTGGACAATCTTGGTGTAATATCTTTTATATATGGAAGTGAAGTAAAAGTAGAAATTGTAGGAATTATAGGATTTGTAGGATTAGTATTAGCAACATTGCCATTAGTGGATAGTTATGATTGTTAGATATAATATCTGTTTCAATGTAAGCTAGGTGGATAAGCATTGTCTGAAAAGAGTTTGAGAAAAATATCTAGGTGTTTTTTTATGAAAGGATTTGTCTGAGATTTTGAGTACTCTGGCTTTCATCTGTTTCACAAGGTTTATTTTCATTGAACGCTTGTGATAAGACTCGAAGTTAATATATCTTCCAGAACTGCATGGTTTCCTGTACCAGTCTATAGGTATTTTGTTATTAAAATTGCCCTTTTTTCAGTTACCCCTACATTTAATTCAATTTTGGAGGTGATATTCAGAATCAGCTCCTCGAAATACGTTCGAAGAAAGTTTGCGATATTTCGAAAAACGTAAAATAAAAATTTTCACAAAATTCAATTTCCTCCAATGTCGAATTTTGCATTTTTTCACTTTGATCGCCTGGGAATATTTAAAAAATATGGAGTCTCCGCGGGTATTACTTGATCCCATAGAAAAAAAATTTCTGAATCCGAAAATATGTTTTTGTTCGAATTAGAATGCTAATTCATTTAGAAAAAGTCGATTCTGTAGATGGGTTAATTTTTTTGTCGAAAAAATTGCTCTTTTCCCCTTTATCTAATTCAATTTAGAACTTTTTACATGACGATTGGCTAACAAGATCGTTTAAAAAATAATCTAATTTATCCACTTATGAACGAAGCAAACACAGAAACGATTCAAAAAGACAAAACATTATGAGCCAAGCTGCTACTCACAACAATGAACTGGTTAGGGCCAGTTTCACAGGTTCCAGTTAGAGTCTAGATTAATTAACTGATGGTTAGAATGTGAACCTTCAACGCCATTTAAATAATGTCATTCACCGTCTAAACTTTCACTTAGTTATATATATATATTTATATATATATATATATATATATATATATATATATATATATATATATATATATATATAGTTATATTATAGGACCTGTGAAACTGGCCCTTAGCCCTCTCCCTATTACCGGAGGTCTCAATTTGGAATTAAAACTCATTGGAAAAAACGGAAAATAATTCTGAATTCCTATTCTCCTATACATTTGCAGACCATTTCATTATGTTTCGAATTCAGTAGGCATCAAACACTTTGTCTCTTTCTATCGAACTATCGACTCATCTCCCAGTTTTTCTATATTTCGCAATAATTCATAAATTCACAAGTCTCTGATTGATGACATCTGATTGGTAGTGAAACAAACATAATTAACTTTTCACCCGTATGGATAATTTCCCTTAGGCATTATATGTTATTCATTGAAACCGATAGTATCTATTTAAAATTTACATATTTTGAATACCACTGGAGCAACAGATTCATGAAATGAGCCATCTAATCGATTATTGGAATGTCCATTCTTCAGGTTATCCGATGAAGCAGTTTGATGAGTTTGACGAACTAATTTAACAAGTCCTTTGTCTGCGATGATTGAAGTTATTACTTCAACAGAATTGATAGAATATAATTGGAGTGTAGCTATGAAACTTTGAGGAGGATCTAACGTAAAATTTCATGCTGATTCCAGAAATATGTTTTGAATATGCTCACATTCAAGTTATAGCCGAAAAGGGGAATAAAATGTCAAAAAAGTTTGAAAGTCCAGGAGTTCAATTCGAGAACGGCTAGAGATGGAATTCTGCGATCGCCAATCGATTCAGAATGGTCAAATAAGCAAATGATATGAATTTCAGCATACCGAGATATCCCATTCCCATAAGTAGAGGTGATGGCTATATAGGACGACCCTCCTCCTTTTTTTTCTCTACCTAATAGTATCTACTTCTCATTCATGGATGAAAATTATCATCGGAATTACCCCCTCATTCTTGGAAAGTATACATAATTTCGTAGAATGTCTTCCCATTCTTATGAATGGCCATCAACTTTATTTCGGTGGGAAGCTACCTGCAGCGGCTAGGGTCATTTTTTAATGTCTGCTACCGGAGTGTCGGCATATACAGGGCGTATTTTATTTTCATCGTATACTTCTGAAAATGTTTCTTCATAATCTTAAATTTTTTTCTTGGAAGAAAAACATTTCTATGTAGTCCTACGATTTGAAAAGGCGGTTATACGAGGGGCGTGAATATTTGGTAGTGGTTGCTCTCTTCCTTAAAAAACGAGAGGTGTGTCTGTGGGCGGGGTTTGTGGACACAAAAAATGAGCTTCGTTCTGATTGGCCAGAGAAAAAAAAGGAGGGGGTCGGCCTATATAGCCATCACCTCTACTCCCATACCCTTAAAATCACGAAAGATACAAAATAGTCAGATCCACTTGAAATTCGCACTATCTACGTGAAATTTGATGCTGATTCCAGAAATATAATACCTATATATATTTGTTATCTTTCTTTTTTTTTTTCGAAACTTTTTTCCTGAAACATTTCTTTTTGATTGTGTCGTACCCAGTGTGCACACCGGTACTCACCAAGGCACTGGTGAACTACGATTGGTGAACTGGCCTGATTGAGAAAATCTACTTAGTATTAGATAAGGTATTCATAATTGTTAGCTATCATCGTGACGTCACAGGCATAGCCCTCACTGAAGGTTTAATATTGATGTACTTAAACTATACACTACTCTCAATAATAGCGTACAATTCAACTCATCTTGGTAGTGCCACATTTACGTTCCTTTCATATTGCATTGTACCTATGCCGAATTGTGCACATACAGTGTGTGTAACATCATTGTTTATATAGAAGTAAAATAGTTAGTCAATGCCTGTGTAATTGGTGTTGGACGCAAACGCGAGTGTCATCTAGCGTGATTTGTTACTAAAATGAATATTTGACGTCATTTTAATGCAGGTTTCTTCAAAAAAACCTGATTTTAATGCTGTCCCATTGTTTCAATCAAGTTACGACATGACTTGGAGGCAGATCACTGAAGTTACGACATGACTTGGATGCGAGCTCACTATCGCCATCTACATGTCGCATCCATTTTGATCCAATTATAATCCCATAAGATTGACTAACTATCTTCCATATAAACAATGGTAACATCTATCAATATGAAGAAAACAGATTTCTTTGGGAGATCGCTAATAACGAACAGTCGTTGCCGACCAATGATGAACCCTTTACTCCCATATACACCTACTGAGTAGGCTTATTAATGCAAGTACCTGACAAAAAACAACTACTCCCCTGGCTAAGACCACGACGGGTATTGAATTAAATCTAACAGATACTTATGCAACGTTCCTCAAAATATCAGAGGACGCAATTGCAAGTGCCCTCTGTGACCAAACAGCAGAATTATGTTTTGATTTGGACAGGGTGACCACCTGCAGACTAGTTTCAAGGTTGTTGCCTCTCATCAGTGCAAAGGGTAGGTCAACACAGACAGCACTGAAGCCATCTGTTCCCCGTCCAAACTAAGATGTCTAAAAATCCTGGTGTGTCGACTCATACCTGGAAAACTGTGGGATAAAACGGGAGACAATTCGCCAACTTGATTAAGAGAAAACAAATGAATTCGTGGTATGATTCCCAAATATTCCGCATTTGCGTGTACCGCCACGGTCGGTTTTTTTGTTAGGGTAAATTTACAAGAACAGAAGTTTTCAAGTATTGCCGACGAATGAAATGAATAAAGAAACGTAATTATTGGAATTTACTGAAAAACATCACCAATCAGTTTTATTTGTTACATTTTCGACTTATTTATTTAATTTTTTACTGGAATGAAATTCACTACAATAATAACCACGCATTTTATTTAGAAATATTGAAATTAGGCTTCATGAAAATTCACCATTAGAACCTGCCAATCTTGTGCTAATATAATATAAGCGGGAATGGCGGGATTCCGTGTGTGATATATTCGTGCCATGATTTTCATTAAAATGTTTTCTAATAATACAAGACACTATGTGATAATCTTCATAATATGGTGGTACTTACTACTCGCTTTCGGTACTGAATATAGATGAATTATTTTGTTCGTCTCTCTGGATTGCCCACAAATGATACAAAAACGAAACATGATCAAATTATTGTACAAACTATACACAGGAAACGATAAGATATTCACAAATTGTATTTTACAAGACATGTTTTGCCTGCACACTAGCTTCTTCACTGTCTGATTAAATAAAGTTTGTGGAGGATCGAATCGTTTTCAGTGTAGTTTGTACAATAACTATGGATCTTCATCAAGTAAATGACGAGTCAATCAGAATAATTAAATTATTATTGGATGAATGTCTAAGAAAATATACAGCAAAATGAAGAAACACATTAATAATAGTAATCAATACAAGGAAATTGCACAATGGAATTTAGATTATGTCACCATCATTCACTTTCGAATTGTATTTGAAGTTTGTTTAAATTCCATAAAATTGACAACAGTCATCAATCACCATATCCCTGGAATATTGACAAGACTAAAATCTAGGGTCACTGAATCTAGAAGGCCGTTCCGTCCTTACGGGTATGGCCAATGGGCGTGGTCCAATACTTGAAATAGTTCCAGTATTCAAATAACCCACAAAATCACCAATTAGAGAGCAAGTTTTGTGGGTTGAACACTGGATCTATTTCAAGTACTAGACCACGCCCATTGGCCATACCCGTAAGGACGGCACGACCTCCTAGATTCAGTGACCCTACTAAAATCTATATAAGGGCGCCATCTCTGGAACCGACTAAAGAAGCAGACCACTATTTCATTTGTTTATTTGTCTTCTGAAAAATCAAAACAAAATCGAATCACTCGACACACCAGGGTTTGTAGACATCATATGTCCAAACCATTACACACTTCGTTGCTTGGTCAACTCTGGTTCACGCGATAAAGCGGTTTCTAGGCCGCTCCACCTAGCGAGCAGAGGAAGAACACTCCGAATCTCCGGGTTTTGAAATTTATGTGAAGAAAACAGATTTCTTTGGGAGATCATTTAATAATGAACAGTCGTTGCCGACCGATGATAAACCCTTTACTCCCATATACACCTACTAAGTAGGCTTATTAAGGCAAGTACCTGACAGAAAACAACTACTCCCCTGGCTAAGACCACACCGGGTATTGAATTAAATCTAACAGATACTTGTGCAACGTTCCTCAAAATATCAGACGACGCAATTGGAAGTGCCCTATGTGTAGTATCTGTTAGATTTAATTCAATACCCGTCGTGGTCTTAGCCAGGGAGTAGTTGTTGTTGTTCTGCTAGTATTATTATGATAGTATGATCCCGAATAAAAATTAATAATTATCTTCAACAGTTTTCATTCATATGGAAAGTGCATTGTTGTATTGTTCATAAAGCTTACCGGAATACAATTCAAAATGTTAATGTATTGCCCGATGGTGCGACATGCTCAGTAATTAAGTTCTGTGGTACACAAATATCTGCCAAACCGTTTTCAAGATAATTGAATGAACAAGGACGATGGAATGTTTGGCAAATCGCATCAGCTCCTAGCCATGAAAACATTCTCATTCGTATGCCATGTGCCGGCGTTAGATGAATCGATTACGTTCAGCCACCTCAATTTGATCCTGAACACGAACCGTAAAGTCAAGGACAACGGATACACCGTTTCGTGAAATGATATGCTCCTTTTTGATTAGACGTAAGCACGACAATAAGGAGCTATTTCTTTTCAGTTGCTTAGCTTTCCTGGGACGTGAATTTATTTGGGTCGAAGAGGAATTGTAGGCAGGAAAATGAAAACAAAGCAATTTGAAAACGTCGCGTAAGAATGTGAAGTTGTTTTAGCTGTTAGACAGATATAGAAAGTCCATGCGACACGGTCCCTGTGAACCAAACCATTTTTTTTCGGATATTTCTCCATTTCATTATATGTACATTGATTAAGGCTACGAAAGGAAATTATTATGGAGTATACAGGGTAGCTCAAAAAAGTGTTACATATCATGTGTTTTTTTAATTGAACACCCTGTATTTCGTTACACTTTTGGATAGGTCAGGAAAAAATAATATGATTTCATATTAGGTTCTATGTACCTAACTATAACCGTTCTCGATTGATTTGTTTATGAAAATGCTATACAGGGTGTTTCATAATAAATGCGCAGGACTTCAGGATGTGATAGCTCGTCCAAAAATATGAAAAAAAGGTTCTATTAACTTACCCTCTAAAATGCACTATTTTCGAGATACAGGGTGTTGAAATTTAAAAAAAATTATCGTTTTTGCGAATATCTCTGGTACCGTTCATCACACAGAAAACAGATTTCGTAGGCATTTTCAACTCATAATAAGCTATGTTTTGTGCAGATTTTTCATTTTTTCAAATTCATAATTGGTGAAAAAGGGGTAGTGGGTGTTTTTTTCTCCAACTTCTACGCCACTGGAAAAAGTACAGTTTTGTGCCTCCTATATGAACCGCCAATGTTTTCTACACAAAAAAGGTATTCTTGGTCATAAGCTCTAAAGTTGACTGTTTTCAAGAAAAATCAACTTTCATGTTGGTTAAATAATGTTTTTCCTCGAAAAATTGCTGCGTGCATTGAAGCTAACGGCGGACATTTCCAACAATTCAACTGAGTATGATTGTTATTGTTTTTTTTTTATTTTGCAATTAAGAAGTCAACGTTTGGTTTGGTTACTTGTTTTAACGTTTAAATAAATTTTGTATAATTAGAAAAAAAATCATTTAAAAAAATTTACCATGTTTTTCAACATGAAAGTTGATTTTTCTTGAAAACGGTCAACTGTAGAGCTTATGACCAAGAGTACCTTTTTTGTAGGCGGCTCAAAATTATACTTTTTCCAGTTGCGTAGAAGTTGGAGAAAAAAACACCCACTAGCCCTTTAAAATCTTCACCAATTATGAATTTAAAAAAATTAAAAATCTGCACAAAACATAGCTTATTATGAGTAGAAAATGCATTCAAAATCTGTTTTTTGTGCGATAAACGGTTCCAGAGATATTCGCAAAAAACAATAATTTTTTTTTTAATGTCAACACCCTGTATCTCGAAAATGTTGAATTTTAGAGGGTAAGTTGATAGAATTTTTTTTTTCATATTTTTGAACGAGCTATCACATCCGGAAGTCCTGTGCATTTATTATGAAACTCCCTGTATACAATTGGAAACTAAATAACATTGAAATGTATAGGAATCATCCCATCGAATTGTAACCATGCATGAAAAAGGTTTTGGGCTATGTATTTCGATAAAACATGTTTCTCAATATTATAAAAAATGTTCAAAAATCATTGTCACCTTTTCATAATTTCGGAAAAATATAACATTGTTATTTCAAATGGAACCCTTTGTATTTTTTTGCTCTGAGGAATAGAAAATTTGATTATCTTTCATTTCATATTGTGGTTCCCTATCCCTATCCTAAATAGTTTTTCAGATATTGGCTTTTTAAATAGTAGTTCTTATTTCAATGCATTTTTTAATCAAGACAGCTTTGGAACGACATTTATTCAACTTGTTGAAAGAATTCTTATTGAAAGTTGTTTTGTTTTACGTTATTCAAAACTTTCACTGAATCATTACCGTCGAAAAGGCAAATAGACCAAAACCTATCATTGGAAATGAGGAGAATGAATTTCTTATTATAGGATCTATCATAGAAAATCCTAATACAGGTCAACGTAAGATCGAGAAAGATACAGGGATAGGTAATGTAATAGACGAATCGAGTATTGTCTATGGGTCCTGGACAAGTTTAGTGAGGATGAAAATGTTTTGGATTTCATTTTATTTTCTGATGAATCTACTTTTCATAACAGAACAGTGAACAGACACAACTTCCATTATTATAGTGATGTGAATCCTCATTTTTTCCACACTCTGGATCTGGTGTGTCAACGTGTGGGGAATTATAAGTACACAAGTTATAGGACCACACTTTTATGAAGCATGGACACTTGAATGGTCAAAATTGTTTACAATTTTTACGAGATGATCTGCCTGAGCTTCTGGAGAATGTGCCCCTGAATATCAGACAACGGATGTAACTCCGGCATATTTCAAATTCAGTGACAGACAGTTTTTGAATATGTGCTTTCTGAATAAATGGATTGGTAGGGGAGGACCACAAAATTGGCCAGCGAGATCACCAGATTTGACTTGCCTCGATTTTTCCCTATAGGGATACCTCAAGAATGATGTTTACGACACTCCTCCAACCATATTGGAAAATATGAAGGAGAGAATGAGGGCTGCTTTTCGAAGAGTGACGCCTCAAATGTTATTAAATGTTAAGCAGTCTTTCAAAAAGAGTGTGGCTCTTTGTATTCAACAGGATGGTCGTCATTTCAAGCACCTACTTTGAATTAAAAACATTTGTGTTTTATATTTGTTGTTTCAGTTAAATCATAAAAAAAAATTGTGTTGTCTGTTTAATGAACTACTGTCAGAATATGAATGTAAATGACTTACTGACTTAATTTCAGTGAACAGTAACTATTTTCGATGAAGTGAAGTATAACAACTATCAATAAGAATTCTGTGAGCAAATCAAATAAATGTCGTTTCAAATCTATCTTGATTCAAAAAATGCATTGAAATAAGAAATACTGTTTAAAAAATCCAATATCTGAAAAACTATTAAGGTTAGGTATAGGGAACCACAATATGAAACGAAAGATAAACAAATTTTCTATTCTTCAGAGCAAAAAAATATAGGGGGTTCCATTTGAAATAACAAAGTTATCTTTGCCCGAAATCATAAATTTTTTTGAACATTCTGGATAACATTGAGAAACGGGTTTTATCGAAATCAATAGCCCAAAACCTCTTTGATGCATGGTCAGAATTTGAAGAGATGATTTCTATACATTTCAATGTTATTTAGTTTCCAATTGTATCTAGCATTTTCATAAAATAATCGATAACTCGAGAACGGTTATAGTTAGGTACATATTATCTCATATGAAATCATATTATTTTTTCCTGACCTATTCGAAAGTGTAACGAAATACAGGGTGTTCTATTTAAAAAATACAACTGTGATACGTCACATTGAAAACTTCTAATGAACGTATTACATGATAATACCTTCATACAGATTCAAGCATTATGCAAGATATTTGTCATGTGGTGAATTTATAACTTAGAAGTTGAGAAACGAGCTTATCCAATTCATGCCTGGTACCTCTCATTTTACATAATTCACCATAATCAGCTTAAAAGTTATTTCGAACAAGAAATGCAGGTCCCTTTGTGCGGCATTATCTGAAAATACAACTTTGCTCGTGATTCGCAATTCTTGGTAAATATTGTACTGATGGAAATTGCTCTTGAAATATGGAAATTCAGTTCAGTATAGAACTGTTTCCAAACAGTTATTTGATTAACAAGGCGGCAAAATAGTAAGTTGACTACGTACAAATGGTTGTTCATAGCCGAGGGTAGTGATGTCAGGAGTTCGACCAATGCTGAATTGCAACTGAGTTGAATATTGATTATTTTCTCCGATTTTTAAATAAATTTTGCAAATTATCACAGTTCCCACAGTATCTTTATTGTTCCTGTCGTGGTAGAGTGAAAATTTATTGAAATATTTATCATTTTTTCTATTAATATTAACAATAACTGAATGTAGGTATGTTGTACATTTTGTTGAAAATAATTGGTAATTTGTGTTCCTAATCAAATCGAAAAATAATTTCAGCCATGGTAATCAAAGAGCACTGCAAAGTAGTTCTTGTAGAAAACTTTGCCAATAATCTTACAGAAATAATTCAACGGTCATAGGAGGCAGTAGTTGTTTTCTGTTAGAGATTTGCCGACGAATACACCTATTGTAAAGGTTGAAGCGGAAGAGTGGATTATGTAATACATTTTTAATTATTTGATTAATTGTCTTCCGTCAAGTAGTATCGACGTTGTTCTCATGTAATTTGTAATTGTTGCATGTCATGATGCATTTCCTTGTCAAAAAATGTCAAATATTATAAATCAATAAACATACTCCCTTTTACCAGAGGTACAGTCGTAACAGCTAGACTGAAATGTCTGGTCAAAAAGAGTAAGTTACCCGACTTCAGTATTAAAAACTGTCACTTTATATGTCAAAACTACAAAAACTGACTGACATTTTGAACGTATTCAAAGCACAAACCATGATGAAAAATTACAAATCATCTGATTGGTTGGACTAGTTGAACTTGATACAAAAAAGTAAAAATATTGCAACAAAAATCAATAAGTGAAAAATATTGCGATAGTTGAAATGAATGGGCCGTGGTGGTCGGCTAGTAAAAGCGTACTCCTCGCAAGCGTGGGGACGTGGATTCGATCCACCGATTCACCGCTCTCGTGCATGGCATCACACGTTAAAAGGTAAGGGCTGCGTCTTCCCTAGCTCACACAAGTCTCTCGAAGACTTCCGAGGGTTGCGCGTAGGGGTGCAATCGGTTGACGGAAATAACAATAACAATTTTAACACTGAATCTGTATATCGGAAGCTAACCTCCAAGAAAAGAGTCAGAGCGCCAATAAAAATTGTATGGAGTTCCTCAGCTCTTGAGTTCATGACAGAAATGAGATGATACAAATCATGTCATAGCCTAACATAAATAACCGAACATGATTGAGTCAATGATTAAGTAAGTCGACGAAAGAAGCAGCTTCAACTTTCCTGGAGCATATTTATAATGGTATCAACAAAGGTAAAATTGTGGCTGCGCTTTTCTTTGACTTGTCCTGGGCATTTGACTACATAGATTTTGACATACTTGCTAACAAATTATATGCCCTAGGTGTTCGAGGGAAATTTCTTGCATGGGTAATATCGTATATGAATTTTAGGCAAGTATACGTGAGATGGAATGATCCTAACTCTGATATATTCAACGTAGACATTGGAGTTCCACATGGCTCAGTTATGGAACCGCTGACCACAACATTTAAGTACAAAGTCAGTGTCACTTTTTGCCGACGATACTGCAATTTCAGAAGAAGCTGATAGTCCTGCGGAACTCCAGTTGAAGCTGAACACAATAAGTCGTAAATTTTCGAAATGGTGTCACACAAACAAACACATAGGTAATTCCGATAAAACGGTGTTAGTTCAATTCTTCAACCGAAGATACTTAGAGCAACCTATACAGGTTGATATCAATAATGTGACTATCTATCCGTCGGAATCCTCAACATTTTTAAGACTTCATATAAATTCTGGGTTGAGTTGAAATGTTCACATAAATTATGTTTGCAAGAGAATAAACACCAGTTTTTACGAATTGGTACTTTCAAAAGGAAAGGTAAAAAATTCCTTTTAGAGGGATATTTTTATTTTATTAATCAATATTTTTTGTATACATCCAAGTAACTGTGGTCAATGTATTGTGATGTCTATGTACTATATTTTTTAACTCCGTTTATACATGTTTCTTTCACTTGACGTTTCCTATATCATTGTAAAATGAACATTTCAAGGAATGAAAACATTATTATTATTATAACTACAGCTTGCCTCTTTTCCCAATCAATATTGACTGTATTTTTCTCAAATCACAATCCATTGCTGAAGGTTACTTATTTTCGAAAACATAGCTTTTCTTGCTTAGTTTATTCATGGATAAGTGGAATATGGCGTTTTGAGAACATAAGAATAGAGTAATGTGTAGATGGAATGTGAGAACGAGCAATTTAACGTGGACAGGTATAAGAATTTTGAGATGTTCGATTTTATTAAATAAGAGAAAGCTTCGAGCAAAATGAAAGGAGCGCGAAACACGATCCAATCTGAAAGCTGACATTCGATGCGTTCAATTCGACTATGAAATTTGAGAGTTGTCAGAGGTTATGTTACAAATGAATTGGTGGGTGAGTTAATGTTTCTCTGCAAAAAAAAATTTGCAGAAAGTGCAATCTGTCGAACATTCGAGCGAGCATTTTTCTGCCCAGATGATGATTACACGTTTTCTATTGAATGTAAGAAAATTGTTTTCATCTTCAGTTGGTTTTGAGATAAAAATTGGTGTCATAATTCCTTTCTGAGATATGAAAATTCATTTTGCATTTGTAGCGCGATCCCATAGTATTATGTTGTATTAAATAAGATAACCTAATATTTATTAGATAACTGTGGTAAACTAGGAAGATTTTTCAGTTGAAGGATTGCATAGTCGCTCCTGTTAATTTTTTAACACGCATGATCAATAAGTAGTGGCCAGCTAATATCTGAACTGATATTGGTACCAAAAAACTTAAATTTACTTTTGTTCGAATCAACGTTAAAAAAAATATTTTGGACACCAGTTTGAGAATTCTTGCGACATTAACAGCCGTATGCATAGTCAATCGCCAGCTCGCCGTTCGCTACACAAGGATTACAATACACAGTCGAGCTCCAAAGAAGTGACAACTACGCGATAAGTCACATTTTGGCGAAATGCTGGCGATGTACCACTTTTTTGGAGCTCGACTGTGCATTATAGTTCTTGTGTAGCGAGCGGCGAAACTCTGGCGAGTCGCTGGAATTGACCATGCATACGGCTGTAAGTTTTTCTTTCAAATTTTCATAGTTTTCTGCATTCACGTCAAAACAATAATCACCGACAATAATTATAACAATGCATTATATACTTACGTATGCTGGCATAACATTGATGAATAACAGAAATATCAAAGGCAGCAATATGTAACCCTGGAGAACTGCTAGGTTAATATCCGAAAAGTCTGAGAAATCATTCTTAAGTTTCACGTAAATCTGTCTATTTGTCAAGATATGACATATAAATCACAGATTTTATAGTTTCGTTTCTATAATAGTGAGGAAAAAAACGATATCTCTGATCACCGGCCAATTGATATCATATGTGCTCCCAGTACAATATTCAAAAGTTCTGTATCCTGTATTCAAAAATTCACAGTCATGTAGAACCATTCATGTTTGATGAACATCGTGGTTTCATGAATGAAAAATCCACAGTTAAATGACAGTAAAAAAAAAGTAAAATTGATGTGGGGTATACAGATTTCGCAAAAGTCTTTTGGGCAAAGTGAATCATAGCATACTACCTGAAAAGTAGAACACATTATATCATATGCTAGAGGGAACCTTCTAATACCTAACATACATTCTCAGGAGTATTCCAAGGGTCTAATCTGGGCCCTCTGTTCTTTCTATGTATGGTTAGGAGTAGGAATTATATCGCTTACTATGCTGATCAAATGAGGATCTCGCGATTCCAGGAAGCAGCTTCACCTCTTGTACTGCTCAGACCTATTTTTGTTTACGGAAGCTATTTTTTGAAAAGAGACTTTGACATCCAAAAATTATGTTTTCTGTGAGAAGCAACGAAACATTGGCTTACGATAGGTTTGTTTTTGTTCTGCTAGAACGGTTCTGCTTGCAGAAGTTTGTAGAGAATTGGAAATGCACATGAGTAGAATCGTTCAGTACAGTTCTGGGAAAATGTTTGGGCTGATTTATTTGTTCCACACAGTTTTCATGTTACATTGTTTTGTGTTATTCAAAATGAACGAATGAATAATTTTTATAAATTAAAGTCTTATCATTTGACAACTGCACATGACGAGGAAATTTGGAGAACCTCAACTATGGGCTGACATTTGAACTTTTATTTGAGTGGAAGAAAGGATATTTCTTACGTAAACTTGCTTGAATTCGTATACACTTTGGAGTAACTTTATCAAAAAATATAGCATTTCCAAAATTTTAGGAAGTAAATATCGAAAGTTCGCTTCCAACACCTCAACTTCCCCATTCTAAGTAAGGTTATTCTGGACTTTCATTGTCTAAAAAAAAAGAACAAAGAAAAATTCAATTCTCTGCAATTTTTAATCACGACGTTTCAACTGTTAAAATCTACAGTCGTTATCAAGTGTATAATGTGACAATCTCAAGGATACTTCTTATATATGCTATGGATAATTATGTGTCATTAGCCTAGGGGTAATTTGGCAGTATTCAGGTAAGCTTGTTAATTACAGTGCCAGGCCACTCCGGTACAGCATTGTTAATTCTCATCGCAATTTAAATTGATCCATGCCACTAATTGAGGGTTTCCACACATTACGGATTTCTATGCTAGCTTGACTGAAGACTTTGTTGTTCATAATATATGCACTCTCTTTTAACATCCTTTATGGATGACTTCGGCTTCAGTCCATTTTATGTTGTGTTGGGTCGTCCAGACATGATCCGCTATCCCTGACTTTGAAGTTTCTCCTCGTTGAGTGTTTCTCTTGTGTTCAGCGAGTCTAACGCTAAGTGGTCGCTTAGTTTCTCCAAGATAAGCTTCACCGCATTCACAAGGGATGCGGTAGATGCAGTTTTTGGAGTCAATGTCAGCGTTACGTAGTCTCGTCTTCGAGAGATGGCTGACTTGAAACATGTCCGTATTTTGTATTTCGACCAAATTCGCTTTATTCTTTCCGATAGACCTCTAACATACGGAACGCACAGGGTGGCTTGTGTCGGCTCGTCTGTTCTATATGTTTTTTGGGGTACCCATTTTGTCGCAGATTTTTCTTGATATTGTCCAATTCGATGGTAAGACTTTCATCTGTGTCACATAGGTTGTAGGCACGGTCCACCAGCGATCGAACAACTCCTCTCTTTGTTGCACCATGATGGTTCGATTCGAAATTCAGGTACTGTCCGGTGTGAGTCGGCTTTCTGTACACTGATGTTTGGCACTTATCATTATTCTTTTGAACTTTCACGTCTAGAGTTGAAACGTCGTGATTAAAAATTGCAGAGAATTGAATTTTTCTTTTTTCTTTGTTCTCTTTTTTAGACAATGAAAGTCCAGAATAACCAAAGTGAAACATTCTGTTTGGAAATAACTTTCATGATCCAACGTGCAGACATTTTTACGGAATCGTTTGTCTGTGAGATACTACTATCCATTTCGAACCATTCTGAGGAGACTGTTTTGGCACCCCATTGTCAGATTATCGAGATTTGTGAAAAATAGTCACATATGATACCTAAGTGATCATTATTGTTATTTCTGAGAATATATAATGATTTTCAGTGTTTTCTCGTTTAATCAGTTTGCTTATCCTCGTTATGAATATTTTGAAGCACATGTTCGATATTACTGGACATGAGGTATCTTTTCAAAACTACTCAAAATGTATAGTTTTTCTAAAATAGAAGTTATTGTAATTATTTCGTAACTTGAATAGATTATGGAAGAATTTGAAATTTGCATCACATATCATGGGCAGTGTGGAGCAGTGTATAAAAAATTATCGATGCCGGCGTCTAATATCAAGAAGGCCGTTTGTCAGTTTGGTTCTGGGTACCGATCACCCATATTCCATCCCAACCAAAAATGATACCTTCAAAGCTCTATATCTTGAAAACTGTTAATTTTTGAGCTTTTTGGCCATAGATACTGTTGATCAGCACATCAAGAAAATCGAAAATTAAAGAATTGCAACAAATTAAAAATTGACGGAATGTTTTGAGCTATTTAACGTCCAAGGTAATCAAAAGCGATTTTTGAAAAACGGGCACAAATAAATGAATAAAAAACTACACTTGGTCACACTTTTTCTGAATAATCATTCATTCTACTTTTTCAATTTGATTTCTCTTATACAAACAGAATGACAAAAAATAATATTTCTATATCAAATATTGAGATAATGTTTCGTCCTTAACAAGAATATACATGAATACCATTCGATTTCAATTATGGAATTGTTGAAGGAATATTTGAAATGGAACTCGGTTCGTAAAAACATTTCTCTACATTTCCTCGAATAAATAGAGGAAAATGACTGAATAGGGTTCAACGAAATTTGCCCTGTTTAAAGTACCAACTGATTTTCAAATCCGAGTATACCATAGAAACCGGAAACACTGTTTTAAATGCATTCCGCGATGAAAAATAAATTTCCAATGCTGTTCTGGGATTTATGCAGGAAAGGGTCCGGAAAATACTCGCGAGTGATAAGAGCTAGCTCGCTTACGCAAATAAACGGAGTGCTTCCCATATTTTCGTTCAACATAACTCGATGAGTTTTCCTGAATACCGAGCGACGGAAAATATTAAAACGACGAAACAAATGCAACATTTTCCACGCCATCGTGATAAATCGGATCCTGAAATTTTAACATTGTATTTTTATTTTCCATGCAGCGTACAACGGCTTCTACTAAAATAGAGTGATGTACAACATTTTCAAGTAACGTATAGGTGAGGAACTTGTCACGATTTCGGTTTTTTTATCAACATTTCAAAAGTGGCAATTCTTTAAATATGTGTTTCAGTTGACAACGTATGGACAATTTTCGAAAATATTTTATTGTGTCACCATTTACGGAATATTCATTGAGCCTGGTGATATTTTAATGTACATTATAATATGCGTGTAATGTAATTTATACGTAGAGTTTGGATACATCACAAAGGCCAATATTGCTGAAACTTTTCAAATAAAAGATATTCAATGAATATATAAGCAGTAAATATAACATGAAGAAGTATTTGCAAATAAGTGTAGACCTTCAGATAAAGGCAGATTTTGATGACTGATTTTCTCTCTTCTGGGATTTTAACCAATGAAAATTATGTCAGTGTTGAGCACAAAAAATCGGACGTGTGCTAGGCATATGGAAGATTCATTTTGCGTTTGCAGAAAAAAAATTATTTTTGTTAAATATCTTGTTTATGACATTATAACGCAATGACATATATAACAATCTAATAGTGGAAAACCAAAGCCATAAGTTATAAAGAAAAACATTCTGAATTGAAAATTGAATCAATACATGACTCCTCTGGAAATGGAAAGACCCTACGATAAAATTGAAGTTACTTTTTTGTAATATCTAACAGAAAACAACTACTTCCCCGGCTAAAGCCACGCTGGACATTAAACTACATCTGATAGATACTGAGAAAGACTTGATTATAACTTGAAGAAAAAATCTGAAAGTGAAAATTTGCATTTTCATTCAGATAGTTGATTATTTATTAAATGCACAGTTTCAATTGGAGATTCTTATCGATAATTGAGATAAGGGAGAATGCGCGTAATGCATAAAGACGAAACCTGCATTCTTGTCCTCAAAAAAGTATATAAATGATTTGATGCTGTTCATGAAATAGTCTTCCTAAATATCACTCGACCATGACAAATAAAGACTATTATTTTCTTTAATTCGTCTCGAAAACTTGTATTTTGAGACAATTCAATTCGACCATATGAAATAATTTGTTTTTACGAAACTCCCAGGTTTTCAAAGAAAACCCCTCAAGAGCAGAGTTTGTGCGAGCAAGGGATATCCGGGACCTACAGTTTAAATAAAAGTGGAATCCGAACCACTTCAGCTCAGTGATACACGACCGGGGATCGAACCCGGACCGCCTGGAAGCCAAACACTCTTACACCTCGACCACTTCGTGTGATGAAATAATGATGAATAACATTCTCCCTTATCTCAATTATAGATAAGAATATTCAATGGAAACAGGGCATTCGATAAATAATCAACTATCTGAATGAAAATGAGAAATTTCACTTTCAGATTTTTTCTTCAAGTTATATAGGGTCTTTCTCAATATCTATCAGATGTAGTTCAATGTCCAGCGTGGCTTTAGCCGGGGAAGTAGTTGTTTTCTGTTAGATATTACAAAAAGTAACTTCAATTTTATCGTAGGGTATTTCCATTTCCAGAGGAGTCATGTATTGATTCAATTTTCAATTGAGAATGTTTCTCTTTAAAACATGAATCCCTTCCAAGAGAGTTTATCTTGTACGATGGAAAACAGCGACTAAATTTCAACTTTCAGTCGCAGATGATTCCACAACTGACTTTATGAACATCCTGTTCATATTTTCAATGAAATCAAAGCCATAAGATTTGAACGTGCTGAAAATTTAGCAATCGGACGTGTTCTATGCATATGGATGATTGATTTTCCGTTTGCAGAAAATAGTAGATTTTTTTAATGTCTTGTTTATGGCATTTAACACAAAACATGCATAATAATCTAATTGTATAACCCGAAAAAAAATTCCCATACGCCGGTCAGTTGTTCTAATGCCATAAACGAGAAAGTATGCGGGAAAAGAAACAAATTTTCACAATTTTTTTCTCGGGTTCCTAGATATCAAATGTAACAAAATGACATTTGATTGCCATAAGCAAGAAAATGCATCAGCAACCAAGTATTGTTTTACAAGATTTACAAGATCGCGCTCTCATTTCAACCTTTTCAACACGTCCAAATCTTATGGCTTTGGTTTTTCACTATTAGATTGTTATATATGTTATTGTGTTAAAATGCTATAAACGGGAGATCAGAAAATAAACATTTTTTTTCTGCAATCGGAAAATGATCTTCCATCTGCCTAGCACACGTTCGATCGCTAAATTTTCATTTTTTTAGTTGAACACAGACATAATTTTCAGTGGTTAAAATCCCAGAAAAAAAAGTAAGGTCAGGTTTCAGAAGTTAAGAATTATAAAGATCTACCTGGATTCGATGCTAATATTCAATCTCTTCTTGAAATTGTTGAATGATCTTAACTCCCTAGGAAATGAATTATAACTTTCGCAAGTATTATAAAAAAATCTACATTTGAAAATCATTGTTTTATGTTTTGGAATGACGAGTAGAGTTATTGCTAGAGGAAAATTAAATGAAGTATGAAAAAATTTTCAATCGTCTCTACATACGATTGAAAATATTCTGTTAAACCAGTTTTTAGAACTTTATAGACGTGTATTGTTGGTAAATGCACATATCTCAATAGGAAATTGCAATTTTGTTTCCAAAGATTCACAAGTCAAATTGGGTAAAAAGGAACTTTTCGATTTTTTAGATTGGGTTTGATCCAGAAAAAATACAATTGGAGTAGAATTCAAATACTGGCTAAATTCCTGCGAAATATTACCGGTATGTTATTGGACGAATACAAGTGACGTCAAAGTCTCCTGAAGTCAAGATCTCCATAATATTGCCTATTTGCCTGTCTGTTGTCAAAACCAAGTGTACCTTTCCATTCAATTTGACTGAATAGTATCGAAAGAAGATTAATCCGGTGTACACTGTGATTCAAACTGGGAACAATTCTTCCTTGTACAGAAAGCATTCTCTGAGGACTCAAAGACGTTTAAAATAATACAAGTGACGTCAATCCGCGAAAATGTGATGTTTAAATCTCTCACAATTTGAAACAGTTTTGAAGTGGATTGTAGTCGATATGAAATAAATGAACAGGTTCGTGAAATGATTTTACATGCATCATATATAGAGATAAGATGATTTGTTACAAATGAAACGTAATTTTCAATTACAGTGTTGTTCCCTATTGTCCTCACCTCAACCAACACATCTTAGCAGATAAGTGATTATATCTTCTTAATCCAGATGCAAACCCCAAGCATGAGGTTTGAATTCGTTGCAAGCGATGAAAGTCACTTTTTACTAATGCAAAACCATACATACTATCGCAATAAGATAGTTTCGAGAATATTGTAATTGAATACAATTGCCTCAAAACGATTATTGATATAAATAGCTTTCATGTTTGGTGAATCTCAGATCTGAGTCATTTTCTATGTTGATATCCGACAATTGATTGCATACTCTCTAGTTTCATTAGGTCCAAATCGATTTTCTTGATAATTTCTATGGAAAATGTACTATTAACATTTTCTTACGATTCTCGACATCTAATAAAGTAATTTAACGTCCTCTTTCAAAAATTTTTCTATTTTTGTGTGTGTCAGCCAATATTTAATTAGACTTCAGAGAAACTCAATTACGCTGATTGTACTATTTTTAGCACATCTGAACGTACGAGTAATTTTGAACTTGTCAACTGGAACACATGTTGAAACTTATGGAATGGGAGGAATGCTATGGCAAGTAGCTGGAAATAATAAAGTATTCTTTTTGACTTTATGGTGTACTCTCGTATATTGATTTTATGACATGGCCCAAAAAATGACAGAAATGAGTTAAATCCTATTTTCTTTAATTGAGGTTTATTAAAAGTACCAGGAATTGGAAATAACTAACATAATGATAATAAAATGAATACCAAATTTATTCAGAAGGCTAGCAAGAAAGGACCTCTCTGCAAACTTCATGGATAGTGGCTCTCAGTTAAATTTCCTGATACTTTAGGAGATTGTAGATATCGATGTCCTGATTAAATATCTCCATGGGCTTAAGGTCCAAAAATAGACAATTTCTAAGATAATCAAGACCAAAGGCTGTCCAATTGATGTTTTCAGCTATTCATGGTAGTTAGGTTCGTCATGAACAGATCGAATGTTCCAACAACCAGGTTACACAGGTTACTCGAATAAGTACAGTTATCATTGATTCAAAATATCTTGCATTCCTGACTGGGAACTTTGAAAGTATTTCTACCAACATATAGGCCCTAACAATGAAAGTGTATATTGCGGGGTAGTACCAACCCCTTATGGGGGTGTGAGACTACCCAAACCATTCAATTATTATAACACCCACTCTAACATGTTGAAATTGCCAATTCCCTCAACAAATATGGTCAGGGATTCTATCAATAATTGCCCCCAGATATAAGGGCAACAAATATGACCAATGGAAACTTTAGAAAAGTGGTTAAGAAGTTTTTGGCTGATAGACCCTATTATAATTTGAAAGAGTATTACAATGATAAATTTATATGATGAAATCTGCATATTTGAATATTTAGTATGTGTGATCCATCATTTGTGAGTAAGGGTGAACCTATGTATATGTGTATACGCATGTATATTCATGTGAGTGTATGTTACAATTTTTTTTTAAACAAAACTGACTATTTTAAAAAAATTACCCTGTTTCTTAGATGTATTAACACTTTGCATTTTATATTTACATTTACAAGCTTTGTCCAAAAGATTTTTTCTTAATGACAATAAAGTAGTTATATTTATTAATATTAAAACCTAATCATAGCACCAAATTACGCAATGATTGAATGCGAGTAGTCTAAACTCCTTGTGAGGGCTTGAGACTACCCAAATGCTAAAATGTGTTGTAAAAATATTTACCAAGGGACACGTGATCCAGAAGATGTTGGATTCCTGATCACGTATCTGTGGTCAGAATTTGAAATTTTACGTCATTGGACCCAATATGCATCCTCCTCTTAAAATGACCTATTTTTAGAAATGATCTAATCTGGATGAAATCTTGACCAAGGAAGGTTTTCAAAGTTGCTGAATTCGAATACGAATACGAATCTGGATATAGAATTTGAAAATTGACGTCAGTGGTCCCAATATGGCCTTTCAAAAATGCCTATTACCTGTTTTTTCCCAAAAAAAAATGGCATTCTATAGGAGACTAACTTAACCCCAACTCTGTGAATTTTCCAATTCCGATCCCAGATTCGTCATTAACGATAATAAAAACCCCCTTGGTCAAGTTCTCATTGAGTTTCGATAACATCAAAAAATTGGACTTTTTTGGAACCACTGACGTGAATTTTCCATTTCTGTCACCATAATTATTACCAGCGACCACGAAAAAAAAAACATTGGGTGAAGATTTCATCAAGTTCCGGGTCTATTAAGTCAGGAAAATCGTTCTGTTCATGGCGCATGAGCTTGCACTGATATCTGAACACGTCAATTTGACAGCCTTTGAACTTTATTATCACAAAAACTTTTAATTTTTTGACCCTGCACCCAGGAAGATATCAATTCAGAACACCGATATCTACGATATCCTCAAGTTTCAGCCAATTCTAATGAGAGATACTTAAGAAATGCTGCGGAGTCCTTTATGATGAGATGACTGTAAAAATGTAAGCATTCTGTAATGTCAAATGCAAAAAGAATTGAGGAAATGAATGTGAAAATATCCTATTATACCGATTGAATTGAAATGTCGTTTTCAAAGTAACAATTCAGACAATGATTGTCTTACATAAAAGTAATCAGGATACTGTGTTGTTTGAAAAAGCCATGAAATTTAAATTTCCTCGTACAGTCTGTAGAACAGCTGAATATTTTCAGTGTTACAAAACATCTGTATATCTAGACGGAAGTGTTTAATTCTCCTCTTGCTATAGCATTCTCAATTCTGAACATTTGTAAAGAGCCACTCAATAGTATTGTTCACTGATTTCTAGTTTTTTTCTATTAGGCGTTAAGTTCCTCGCCTATTTTTCAATCCGCGTCTAGCAGTTTTTACGCTGAAGCCGAAGAGTTTATAAGCTGATCGTATATCGCATTTGTCGAACGTTTCAAGACATCGGAAGATCGTTTTTCTCGGAGAATTAGCGGAGATTTTCGATAATGGTGCATCTCGGTCCAGGGGTGCAGTACGTCGCAGAAGGGGGTAGAGCTTATCTCTCGCCTTCCAACCCCCAGGACGTCATGATTGAAACCAAGAAAATTGTAAGTTGCATGTTTTTTTTTCTGAATGTTGAAGGGAGAAGCTAGTTTTCATTGAATATTTGAACTGTTCGGATCAGTAGGACTCCACAGAGATAATTTGTTTTTTCTACGACAGTGCATGAAGAGATACTTTTTACCACAAGTGCGTGAAAAATCACCTATGCGTAAAAACATCAACTGTTCGTTAAATAATTGTCTACGCACTGTTAAAAAATATTTACTTATTCTTGAAAATGACCGTATTTAGCGTCAAATTTTACGGAGGTGATTTGAGAACATTCAACAATTGCTACAATTTGTCAGTATTTGTTAGTGTAATTTGTCGTTGAAAAAAGTTTTGTATCATACATTTTCGTGAAGAGCTTTTTTGTACTAATTCACGCTCTTACAAAAAAGCCTTACTTTACAAACTTATAACATAATTGATAATCTTTCTTGTATGAGCCTGAAGTTTGTTGAATGAGGCAAAGTACAAAAAAGCTCTTTACCAAAATGTATCATACATAGTTTTTTCACGACAGTTGGATTGACAAATTGTAGCAATTGTTGAATGTTTTATCCTATCAAGTTTTCAATTTTCGTAGTATCATTAGATGATGACTTCCGAGTAAAATCTGACGCAGAAAAACTACTGTCTTTTTTTCAAATTGAACAGTGCTTAAAACATTACTTTACGCACGGTTGATTTTTTACGCACTTGTGCTAAAAAGTACCACTTTACGCACTGTGAACAGTGCATAAAATCTTGGTTTACGTACTGCCGTAGAAAAATAACTATTTTATGATATTTTCAACAGTCATAATGATAAAGTTATATTATTGATTCGGTTTTTATGACTCGTAATGGAGGTAAATCCTATGAGACTCACAATAGACTAGTCCACAAGTGCTTTTTGGCCCAAAATTTTTTCTCCACCTCCGAAAAATGTGAACGAATGTGTCATTCGATTCGTAACAGCGTGTGGATAATTTTTGAAAAAATTCAAGAGACGCTTTTAAAAATTGCAAAAGGTATTAACAATTAACTGAAAAAACAAAATGGAGTTTGTTTTTTTGCAAATATCTCAAAAACCATTTGACATTTTTCAAATTTGATAAAAGATTCAATAAGAGGAACTGTTGGACCAAAATTTATACTATTCCCGAATGGTTGAAAATACGGCCTTTAATGATTAATATCATTCAAACTTGTTAAATATGAAACTTAGGAATTGAAAAAATTCAGGCATCTACTGGATAGATGAATGAATAATAATACACGGTCAAAAAATTTGTATCGCGATTTTTCTATCAATTGTGCATTGGCTAATTAACATTTTTTTCCGACTTGAACATGAACATTGCAAGTGCAATAATAACAAAACTGAAATTGTCTTCCTTTTTTGGAGCTAATTTTTAAAGGTCTCAGAAGACATTTCCGTTGGAAAAATTACAAAAAAATTGTTTTCTTGCTTCGTTATCAACAATTTAATTGCATCAAAGATTATTTTTCCAAAAAAAATTGAATTATCCTATAAACAACGCATTCGTTTAAAACAATTTTGTAAACAATACGAAATGAATATTCTTGAGAATCATTTTCATGTGGCTTCTGATCAAAAGTGAAATAAAAAAAAACAAATAAAAAATTTCAATGAATCATCAATATTTTTATTTTTAACCTAGGTAAATTGTTGATAACAAAGTGAAAAATGAATTTTCTGTAATTAAAAATATTGATAAGTTCAAATAATATTTATTCATTATGCAAGCCAGAGTCTCCGTTTTTGGCCGTATTTTCAACCATCTATGATAATAAAAAATGTTGGTCTTACAGTTCCGGGAGGAGAATTTTTGTTTTAGGAAATTTCCTCCTCTTATTGAATATTTTTGAAAATTTGAAAAATATCAAATAGTTTTTGAGATATTATAATCTGAGATTTTTTCCTGTTTGGAGCAATTTTTCAAATGACTCAGAAAAGATTCCCTCTGAAAAAATAAAAACAAATGTATTTTTCACTTTGCTATCAACAATTTACAAAGATGAGAAACTAAAAAGCTTGAATAATCATTGATTTTTTTATATTACTATTGAACAGAAGCCACATTAAGATGATTCTGAAAATTTTTTATCTCCTATTGTTTACAGAATTGTTACAAACAAATGCGTTGTTTATAATATAATTGAATTTTTTTTGGAAACACAATGTTTAATGCAAATTAGGTTTTTCGAAAAAAAAAATAGTTCCATAAAAAAATATTTTTTCCTAAAAGCGGATTTGTTAATTAACAATTTTTTTTACCACTTGTAAGGTTTAAGGAACAATTTTTTTCAAATCATAATTCATCTTGCTCTTTGGTAATTAAAAATAAATATAATTTTATTCAAATTTTCATCCTTTATGTAATACAAAATTTGTTATTCACAATTAAATATTTTCTTTACATAATTTGTTTTCACATAATGAAACAAAAACAACCATGTGTTATTTTCTGAGAAAAATAGTTTATTTATATTTTTCAATTGTTAATTATCAAATCCGTTTTCAAACAATAATTTTTTCAAAGAATGATTTTTTTTCATAATATGCATCAAAGATTACGTTTCCAAAAGAAAGAAAATTAAATTATTTCACAAACAACGTATTTGTTCATAAAAACTTTGTATACAATAGGAATTAAATTTTTTCAAGAGTGTTGCTTCTGATCATCAAAAAAAGGATCAATAATAATATAAAAAAAATCATTGAATAATCAAGCTTTTTAATTTTTAACCCAAGTAAATTGTTGATAAAAAAGTGAATTTTTTTTTACAATTTTCCCAAAGGAAATCTCTTCTAAGAGCTTTTAAAAATAGCTCCAAGGAAGGAAAATAATCTCAGATATGTCATTCAACAATTATCTCACTTGCAATGTTCATGTTCAAGTCGGAAAAAATTGTTAATTAATAAATGCATAATTACTACAAAAATCTCAATAAAAACTTTCTGACCGCAGATAATTGTTTATTCAACAATTCAGTGGATGCCTGAATTTTTTCAATTCTTACTTTTCATATTTAATAAGTTTAAATAATATTCATATTCATTAAAGGTCCAGAGTCTCCGTTTTCGTCCGAATGTTCAACCCTCTGGGAAAATAATTATAAATATTGGTTCTGCAGTTCCTGGAGGTATGAATGTTTTTAGGAAATTTCCTCCTCTTATTGAATCTGTTTTCAAATTTGAAAAATGTCAAATAGTTTTTGAGATATTTGCAAAAAACCAAACACCATTTTGTCTTTTCCGTTAATTGTTAATAACTTTTGAAATTTTTGCAAGCGGCTCTTGTTTTTTTTTCAAAATTCATATACACGCTATTGCGAATCGAATGACACCTCGTTCATATTTTTCGGAGGCGGAGAGAAAAGTTTGACTTGTTGACTAGTCTATTAACAACACGAGTTCCTCTACATTTTGTTTATTACACGTTCCAGCTCAGGGATGTCAACAGCTTGGCGTACTTTTCTCAGCTGTCTTCTGGTCTTGAATGTAGCTGAATTTATATGTGCGAATGAGCGGGATTTTCCTTTGTTTCCGCCACCGGGTGTTCACTAGTTATTTGTTAAGATCCGCTACTCGTTTCCTCTATGAAAGGGGCGAAGGGTCCTGGTAGATTTTTTTTCTATCTCATTATACGGAGTTTTAGGGCAATTACGAGGATGTATTGATATCTAGTTAACCTAGACCAGTTCCCTGCATAAACAAAATATTGCGTTAGTAAAGGTACTACACCGGATCCAGCACACCTTCAAATTTTCTAAGTCCGTTTTACCTAGATCTCCGGAAAAAACAGAGCAAATCTCAAGAATTACACCTATAAATACATGTGAATATATGAAGATTTTTCCCTAGATCTAGGTACAGAATTTCAGAATTTTAAGGTCCATGCTAGTCATTTTTGTTCCCGAGCCCCTAGCGCATTAGCAGACACGTCGAGCGTTATTTGTGGCTTTTAAATGGAACTCACCCGTGTATGGCGTATATGTAAGATGTTTTTGTGTTGTTTTTCGGATTGAAATTAATCGTAGACTAGTGGGATGTATGTCATTAGTTCATCTATTCATATTCTGAACATGGAACAAAAGAATGTCACCTTGATTTGGCTATTTCATCTGCAATTGCAGAAATCACGGCTGAGGCTCAATAGTTGTAATAATATAGATTGCTGGTTTGTGTTTAGTATTATATGATATTTGACAACATCTAGAAAAACTTGAAGTTGCTCAGACATTTCTCGAATTATTAGTGGAGACATATGAACTGACAAAAAATTATGAGAAGGCGCGCGGTAGAAAACATTAGTATTCTATTGATAAATGGTATTGAAAGGAGCAGGGGCAAAATATGGGTATTTTATTGATGTAATATGGTGCGTTGAAAGGGTGCGGGATGGATATATTATAGAGTGTTGAATGATGGACGGCATACAGTTATAAAGACTGAGATGACTTGCAGGTAAAAAGGTCATATGTGCTGCTTATGCTTCATCTGATATAATTCAGGCCTCACCGGGAATAATTATTTGAGGTTATGATGTAGTTGGAGTGAACGAAACAACGTAGATATATGTAAACATTATATTGTCGTCGTTTAGAATCCCGCTTCACCTGAGGGGTAAGTATACACAAGCTGCTATAAGATGGAAAACATTATTTAGTATGAGAAGGAGTTCACTGAAATTCAAAGTATCTTTTGGCTCGATAAGAATGAATAGCTGGAATTTGTGTGCAATACTTTGTGTCTTTGTACAGCATCATAGTCCTAATCATTATATTACGGAATCTCATATACATTACTGGAGGATAATAGTCTCTTATCATGATGAATATTCGTGTACTTATGAGAGACCTTAGCTGAATCATCACGCCTGAATATACCTTCCTTACACACCAATATGATTTTCACAATTTGTGATTTTTACCTTTTTTACAAGAAAAAATAGACCGAAAAATATAATTCATACACCACACTCCGTCCGCCTGTCCATTCATACAAATAGCAGCTTCCTTATGATTTCACTACGTGTGTACTAGCACCACATAAAATACCTGTAAATCCATCATTTATACATTTATATTTCAAGGTGATGGGGAGAAATGAATAGGTTGTTTGAAAAAAAAAAAATAGAAGTCTTATGGAATTTTCGACATTTCGGTACTTTCAGGATATTAGTCAGAATGAATGAAATATGAATCATGAGCTAGCCAGATTATGTTTTAAATATAAAATACTGAAATATATGTGAAACTACCGCTATGATTTTTCATGAGGAAATAAGAATTCTCATTCAAGGCATCACTTCTCAAATGAAAAAACTTTATATTGATATAAAAATATATTTTATACTGACCTTCAATTGTCGACTATCAAGAGAAGAGACTCTTTCAAGAATTATTCAGTGACTTCGAGCAGCATATCAATGTTGGATACATCATATTAAGGAATTTTCTCAGCATTTTTCGACTTGGGTAGAAGTCTTCATGACAATCAAATAGCCTAGCAGAGATTCAACATTCTGGCAAGCCGACTCTTCAGCTATCTTGGTAAGTTTACCAGCTTTGAACAATCACATTGAATGACTTTCTACCTGAGAGTCTGTTCAGCTCTATATTTGTGCAGCTGAATATCTGTTCAAACCGTCCATTGTCAGCGTTTCCAGATCCCTATTTTGTAAGACTTCAGACAAGCCCTCTCTCTAGATATCCATCCAATTATGCTGACTTCCTGGCCGTCTGACTACATGGCAAGCTTGCTTTCATCTGCACCTACCCGGCTGTTAGGTGTCATAGCTGTTAGGTGTCATAGCTGTTTGCATGTCTTAATGCCAGTCTACCTGACCATCCAGCTAGTTGGTCTCTTGTCTGTCCAATCATTACGCTGATCTGATCTATCTCCACCATTGTGGAGTTGTCATGGTTAGCTAATTAATTATATGGCTTCTAAGACTTATGAACTCATTTTCCACACCACTCAAGATTGAAAACATCAATCAAGAAGTATGAGTCGCAAGCGCGTTGTCTTTTTTTTATTGTTTCATAGTGAAAGACTCCCCTGTAGGCCTATCAAAACCACTATTTTCTTCATATCTTGATTTGTTTCGAAATGATAGATTGTTTAGTTGTACACTACATCATTTTCATCCAGATCATCCCAGTCCATATATCCTTGTTCATTTTCGGTTGATACGGAATAGTAACCCCAGGGTAGTGTTTCATGTGTTTCTGGTAACAGTCCGAAAATGAAAAAACGTTGAATCAAGGATATTTATACAAGTGTAGAAGGTTACGTTTATCAATTTGATCCGATAAGTTACTGAGTTTACAAAACTGTTGTCTTCAGAGAAAGGTTCAATTTCAACAGTAATTAATCGAATGTTTGATAATGCTATCGATTTGTGGATGAATGTTATCGATTTGTCATCAATATATTTAGTGTCTCTTCAAAATCTAACAATTATTTTCAAATACCAGTTTAGTTGAATTTATCGAAGGAGAAGTGAGCTTCAAAAGGGTTTGATGATTTTTTAAAACACAAAGAAAATAAATTGTTATCTTATGTGACAGAACACCTACGAAGAAGAATGTATTCATTCTAGTAATAATTTCCGCAAGCAGACATTACCCGAGACCTGCAATTTCGGAAGCTGTTGAGATGATCTTGTTAGACATGTAGGAAAACTCCTGCTTTCCATTTAAAGCAATGGAAAATAATAACATTTCAAGAAGATCGTTTTGAACAATTCGAAACGTCTTGGGAAAAGTCGACGTTTGGACAGAAAAAGTCTATGGTATGATTTTCAGGCTCATTTTTATTATTGAGCCATTATCACGTTAGACATATCTAGAGCTATTACGAGACGACCAGTTCCATTCAGCGTTGACAGTGCTGTTCTCCAATTGAAAAGATCTCATCCCAAATAAAACACTTGGAATGTGAGTACAAGTGAGAAAAAATTATTGTGATTCTGATTGTTTTCAGAACTGACAAAAGACAAACTATTAACGTTATTTGGCGAAATAGATGAAAACAGGAGAGAAATATTGATAAGAAGTTTGATTTCTTCGTGTGCGAATTTATTTTAATAATAATTATCCACCAACATAACCTCTTCTTGAAACGTTTGGTAGTGAAATTTAAAGAAGATGGGGTATGCTAGAGATCCACCGAGGACAGGACATCCTGCAATTCCGGAAGTTGTTAACATGAACTTGTTGTTAAAGTTATAGGAAATCCCTCATCTTCATTTGAAACGGATGCAGCAAATCATAGAATTTCAAAAAAAATATCTGTTTTGAACAGATTGAAACGTTGCAGAAAAAGTCAACGTTTAGACACAAATAGCAGATCACAGGATTTTCAGGCTTATTTTTGTTGAACATCTGTTTATAATATTATCCTGTCATGATGTCGTTTGGCTGTGCCATTTCTTTAATTTAATTGCTTGCCACTAGGAGGTTAGGTGTAAGAGTAGCCTTAGGCTAAATCTCGCCTCTTTCTGGTCGAATAAAATGTATAACTGATTCCTGTAAATATTTTATGTAATCAAAAATAAAGACCATATTATTTTTTTTTTTTTTTCCTTGGTGTTTTGGCATCGACTGCTATGGTCATTAGCCATGTGTTCTGGATAGGCCTTGTTACTAACTCCATACGCCACTTTAGGAGCAGCACTGTTAATTTTTAACGCAACAGTGAATCGTGGAGGATTATTCCAAGCCGACACGAGCCTCAGTCATTCAGACTTTCACATCTGAAAATGAAAAAAGATCGCACCGTCTGGGAATCGAACCTGCAATCTCTCGATTACCAGGCGAGCGCTTAACCACTGCGCTAATCCCCGCCCTAAAGACCATATTATTATTATTATTATTATTATTATTATTATTAATATCCCGAACTATTGAAATACGCCCTTCTCTATCCAGCTTTGATAGTGATGTTTGCAAATCAAAGAGATCTATGAATCTCAATTAAAAACTTGTGATTTCAGTACAATCTAATTTTAGTTAAATGGTGCACCACTGTCCCGCCGAAGTCTTCCAAATCAGGTGTACTGGCTGTGCAGTTTTTTTTTTTTTGAATAGCCAGCACAGTGAATTTGCCACTTTCTCAGTGAAAATAGTTCCGTGTTGTGACCAGCCCTGGCACTCTTCAAATTGGATGAATTATTTTCAATTGAATATCTTTTCAATGAATTGTCTTACCGGATTAGGCTCGAGTCGTTCATTATTTCACAGCTACCAATAAAAAATCACTCATATTTCTCTGGGACGCAGACTTAACTAATTTGCTAGGTAATTGAATCATTACCATAATGTGCAGTTACCCTTGAGCTTTCGTGTAATTATAGGTGAAAAACGAGAAAAAAAAATTGTGAATTTTCGTTTGAGAAAGAGATGGAATATTTGTTATGTTACAATCAACTTTTGCATCAATAACCTTTAATTGGGAGTTTAATAATGTTACGATTTGTCTAGAATGTATTCGATTTGTCATCAATTGCATTTCTCTGTCCAAAGTTTTATAAAAATACACTAACAACCTGCAGTCAGATTCGCTTTGACTGATTTATCATATCAAAAGTGAATTTCAAAATGGTTTATAGTTTTTAAGAGACGAAAATCTTACATTTCAGAACACCTACGAGATGTGCGCATTTATTTAAATAATTATTATACGCCTAAAAAACCTTTTTCTAAAATTGCTTTTAGTATGAAATCATAAAGAAATTTGAAGAGATGAGTTGTTAGAAATCACCCAAGAACTGGAAAGAAGCATTCAAAACTGTTACGGCAAATGATCTGATTAAAAATAAATATCTGTCTGGATCAAATTGAAACGTCATAGTAAAAGTCAACATTTGGACAGGAAGAGTCGGCGATTGGATTTTTTGGCTTAATATTCATTAAAGAGATGTTGACAGGACAAATATTTGTTGAAAAAAAAAATTGTTCAAAATTTGTTCTGCACCCAAAAGCAACCCTCAGAAGTATTCGAGAAACTTGTGTGATATTTAAGGAAATCCTGTTGATGTTCTTTGATAGTTCAGTTTACAAATCAAAGAGACCTCAGAATCCCAAATGAAAACTTGTGATTTCAACAAGGTAGGTGCCTTATAATTATAGCAAAAAAAATAATGGTGCAGTACTATCTCACACTTTGACAACTGGAGGAGAAAATACATCATGATATTAGTTCTGTAACGAGTTTTATTTTTCATCTTTGAAACTATTTTGGGAACTATTTGCCAAAACTGATATACATATACATATTACTGAAATCAAAATACCAAAACATAATTGTATATTACTGAAATCAAAATGAGATGTATTGTAAAACATTTATGTGACATGGAGAGAGGTAAAAAAATAATTGAATGACGAAGTGATTTTCAATGCAGATGACTCGACAATAATAGGAATATTAAACACGCGAGGGGAGTTTTGGAATCGGAATTTTCATCGCGAATCAAAAATTGGTATCTTCGATATTGAAAGTTCAAGAATTTGTGGTATAAAATCGTTGTTATTCCATAGGCTGAAAGGTTTAATTATCAATAGCCCTGCAGCATCTCAAAACCACAGCGAGCAATGTTGGATTAGCATGATTCACATTGAATCACATTGATAGAAATCTCATAGGTACTCTTATGTTTTATATCCGCTACATTTATGATAGCAAAACGAACCATATTGCTCATACTGGAATAATGCTCCCAAAAAGTATCAAGGATTGTTCAATTCAATTCAGATATAGAAATAGTCTTAGGATTGACCAAGAGGCAAAACTAAATAAAAGTACTGTACATCAACTTCGCTGTCACTTTAGTTTGAGAAAACCAAGATGCCAGCAATTTTCTGTAGGAACAAAGGTAAAAACAATGCTTATTAGTGTTCCTGAAATCAGGATTCTCAAATGAGAAGTCAGAAACTATAAACGTAATATATCTATTTCGATAATTTTTAGGTAGTTTTCAAGATTTTTTCTTCGCCCTATCAGGAATGATTTATCGAGATTAGATTTCTTAACAAGCACCGTTTGAAACTTCAACAACGTGGAAATCATTTTTGATGCTCAAAATATTCTGTGATTTTGCCAAACGAATGAATGAGCCAGAGACTATAGCTTTATCGATCAAAAACTACTCAAAATCATCACCGTTTTACGGTGCGCTCCGGTGAAACACGTCCTCTCCCATTCCTGATTCATTTTGATAATTATTTATTGCAATTTTGATACCACCACGACCCATTTAATCTCCTCGACAGTTCCGAGCGCCTTGTACACTCTTAAATTATTTTTATGTATGAAGTGTTTTACCTACCCCAATGAAGACTTATTCGACTACCTACAATTCAATTTTAAATTGAATGTTCTTGTTAATAGTTGTTGATACTTGTTGAAAAATCATAATTACTGCTTCCTTGTTTTCAATTCAAAAGCAAATAGGTATATCTATAACACACACCATCCGTAGACTAAGAGAATAGTATTTCATGGAATATACTGGGACGGATCATTTACAGATCGACAAACATTGCTGAAATTATGAAATTCCCACTTCTTTCGCGAACGTTTGGTGCTATGTCCCTTATCTCAGGATATATCACGACAAATGCGCATCAAGGGCGTGCATATTTTCACAGTTTCAGCTGTTTGACGAAGTGTAACTTCGAATGAGATTCTGCTCACAATCCATAGACTTCATGAGTCTTTTGAATTCAAATTACGCTTTATAGGTGAAATTGTTTACCTGTAACCATACAATCACATTGAATGAAAAGCAGAAGTGTTGAATAGGGTTTTAGTGATTTTTTGATATATATAAGTAGGTGGTATATTTCATGAAAATTAGTTGAGCTTATCTTTATTATAAGAGTTAATACCGATTTTCATCAAATATCGGTATCAATTCAAACAGGCCTAGTAAATAGGTTTTTCGTCTATGCTATTTCCCGTCAAACAAGCAACGTTATTGCTAATAATAAAAGGAATATATTCTTTTTACGCACTGATAAATTCTCTAACAAAAGTTACGAATAAAAAAGTTGTGCTGTTTCTTACGGGTACTCAGTATAGCCGTTAATTTATCATATACGTGTCGTCTATTGAATTGTGAAGCACCATGACCTGTGTGATACATTTCGTACGTTTTCAGCATATTTTTCAATATATGAACCCCACAAATTCTCAGAAAAGATATTCCTATACCCATATATTATGTCCCATACGGAAAGATACGGTTGACATAAAATTAGCACTAAATTTATTATACGCATTTCTACTTTCCAAAATCCATTTTGCATGAACAAGTAAATTCCGAGCAAGGCTTTGGGTACCCTAGATACTGAAATCAAGAAAAACAGAAGAATATTTGTATACATAGCTTTCCAATTATCACTGTCTATATATCAATGGAATTACCTACTACTCCAAATACAAGTTGAAAATTGAAGAACTTCTTTATCAGTCATTCAGTATGAATTCAAAAATGATTCATAGAAAATTATAAAACTATTACGTTATTATTCAATATGTCCCCTAAAAACTGATTACTTATATTGAGAAATGATGTTTTACTACTTTTCTAAGTGAGCGTTTCATATTCATATTCAAGTAAAATATAAAGAACTTTTAGACACCTACCGTAAAAATCTAATCGATCAGCCGAAACACTATCAACCACTATCGCCTAATGGGAATACTGAAATGGGGTTGATTTTTTAACGCGTTTCTTTGTACCTACCTAAGAACATCTTGCCACGCATTGTATGTGATATGAGTAGGAGGAGTGCCACCTGCATTATTTCGTTCGTTTCATTCCTGTTCAGACCTGCATGAATCCAAATGAGTATTAGATTAAATGGGTTGGTTGCATTCCACTAAAATGAATGTTAACGATAATAATATATTCAATTTAATTTCGAGAAAAATTAATAAGGTGTATTCAAGTTTCTGATATGTGTGACTTTCATAACTTTTCTGTTCTACAGAGATATACTATACTCTTAGACAATGGACATACCTATAGTATGTAGTGAAGAATATGTAAAAAATATCTACTTGAATTTTAGGTGAATGTATAAAGCTAGGTACTTAAAATATTTTTTAACTTATTCTGTGTGTAATTTGTAATATGCAGTCAATATAGGCAATACCTATACAGTGTATGTCCATTTAAGTAGGTATGGAAATCTTTTTTATTTCTCATTTCAAGAGAAAAATCATTCTTCATAAAACGTCCAACATGTTGTTGAACCTTATACCCACATGTAGTGAGAAAAATACGAATTTACGGTAATTTAGGGTAATTTAGGGCAATTTAGGGTAATTTAAGAAATTTAGGGGAATTTGGTGTAATTTAGGGTAATTTAGGGCAGAACTTCATTTGCTACGGGCTACGAAAAGAATACACATATTCATTGACACCACTTTATGACAACAATGTACTAACAGAGTTTCTATCAGCAGCAATAATAAACATTTTTATTAAAAACTAGCTGAGCTGTGTTCTCTTTCTCTTTACTGCCTGCGAGAGTCATTATTTGAATGGGTAAATTTATATATTTATGAACGATTTTTCAACATATGCCACGTAGTTTTTTCGGACCTGAAATTGGTAATTCAATTTGGTAGGTTTCTTGAAATTATTATTGATATGTTCTAGCCAGTAATTATCTATTAGTCAGTGTTCATAATACTGCATTTATCAACAGTAAAAATATTGATTTTTTTTTAAACGAATAAATTTCGTTTTCTAACGGAATAATTTTGACAATCAGTAATTTCTAGAGAAAAGCCGACATGAAAAAATTGCGATAACAGGATGAGAAGTCTGACTTGTGTCAGTTTTTCGACTGAAGTTACTGAAAATTTTTTTTTTTGGCAAGATAAATCAACAACAGGCATATAAATGCGCTACAATAATAATCATCTTCATTGAAGCAATTATGTGAAGGAGAAGTTATTAAAAACATGATTGTTTTCATTCTTTTGAGATCTATTCAGACGAAACTTGCCCAAAACGACTCATATTGTGTTAACAAAACTGAACAATCAAGACAGAAATAAAAGTGACGGACGCTGACTAGATAGGGTCTAAGAAAACAAAGTTCTTTGGGAGATCGTATAATATCGAACAGTCGTTACCGACCGATGATGAACCCTTTACTCCCATAAACACCTACTACGTAGGCTTATTATGGCAAGTAACTGTTAGAAAACAACTATTCCCCTGGCTAAGACCACGACGGGTATTGAATTAAATCTAACAGATACTTGTGCAACGTTCCAAGCATCAGAGGACGCAACTGCAAGTGCCCTCTGTGACCAACCAGCAGAATTATGTTTTGATCTGGACAGGGTGACCACCTGCAGACTAGTTTCGAGGTTGTTGCCTCTCATCAGTGCAAGGGCAGGTCAACACAGACAGCAATGAGGCAATCTGTTCCCCGTCTGTTAGATTCAATTCAATACCCGTCGTGGTCTTAGCCAGGGGAATAGTTGTTTTCTAACAGTTACTTGCCATAATAAGCCTACGTAGTAGGTGTTTATGGGAGTAAAGGGTTCATCATCGGTCGGTAACGACTGTTCGATATTATACGATCTCCCAAAGAACTTTGTTTTCTTAGACCCTATCTAGTCAGCGTCCGTCACTTTTATTTCTGTCTTGATTGTTCAGTTTTGTTAACACAATATGAGTCGTTTTGGGCAAGTTTCGTCTGAATAGATCTCAAAAGAATGAAAACAATCATGTTTTTAATAACTTCTCCTTCACATAATTGCTTCAATGAAGATGATTATTATTGTAGCGCATTTATATGCCTGTTGTTGATTTATCTTGCCAAAAAAAAAAATTTTCAGTAACTTCAGTCGAAAAACTGACACAAGTCAGACTTCTCATCCTGTTATCGCAATTTTTTCATGTCGGCTTTTCTCTAGAAATTACTGATTGTCAAAATTATTCCGTTAGAAAACGAAATTTATTCGTTTAAAAAAAAATCAATATTTTTACTGTTGATAAATGCAGTATTATGAACACTGACTAATAGATAATTACTGGCTAGAACATATCAATAATAATTTCAAGAAACCTACCAAATTGAATTACCAATTTCAGGTCCGAAAAAACTACGTGGCATATGTTGAAAAATCGTTCATAAATATATAAATTTACCCATTCAAATAATGACTCTCGCAGGCAGTAAAGAGAAAGAGAACACAGCTCAGCTAGTTTTTAATAAAAATGTTTATTATTGCTGCTGATAGAAACTCTGTTAGTACATTGTTGTCATAAAGTGGTGTCAATGAATATGTGTATTCTTTTCGTAGCCCGTAGCAAATGAAGTTCTGCCCTAAATTACCCTAAATTACACCAAATTCCCCTAAATTTCTTAAATTACCCTAAATTGCCCTAAATTACCCTAAATTACCGTAAATTCGTATTTTTCTCACTACATGTGGGTATAAGGTTCAACAACATGTTGGACGTTTTATGAAGAATGATTTTTCTCTTGAAATGAGAAATAAAAAAGATTTCCATACCTACTTAAATGGACATACACTGTATAGGTATTGCCTATATTGACTGCATATTACAAATTACACACAGAATAAGTTAAAAAATATTTTAAGTACCTAGCTTTATACATTCACCTAAAATTCAAGTAGATATTTTTTACATATTCTTCACTACATACTATAGGTATGTCCATTGTCTAAGAGTATAGTATATCTCTGTAGAACAGAAAAGTTATGAAAGTCACACATATCAGAAACTTGAATACACCTTATTAATTTTTCTCGAAATTAAATTGAATATATTATTATCGTTAACATTCATTTTAGTGGAATGCAACCAACCCATTTAATCTAATACTCATTTGGATTCATGCAGGTCTGAACAGGAATGAAACGAACGAAATAATGCAGGTGGCACTCCTCCTACTCATATCACATACAATGCGTGGCAAGATGTTCTTAGGTAGGTACAAAGAAACGCGTTAAAAAATCAACCCCATTTCAGTATTCCCATTAGGCGATAGTGGTTGATAGTGTTTCGGCTGATCGATTAGATTTTTACGGTAGGTGTCTAAAAGTTCTTTATATTTTACTTGAATATGAATATGAAACGCTCACTTAGAAAAGTAGTAAAACATCATTTCTCAATATAAGTAATCAGTTTTTAGGGGACATATTGAATAATAACGTAATAGTTTTATAATTTTCTATGAATCATTTTTGAATTCATACTGAATGACTGATAAAGAAGTTCTTCAATTTTCAACTTGTATTTGGAGTAGTAGGTAATTCCATTGATATATAGACAGTGATAATTGGAAAGCTATGTATACAAATATTCTTCTGTTTTTCTTGATTTCAGTATCTAGGGTACCCAAAGCCTTGCTCGGAATTTACTTGTTCATGCAAAATGGATTTTGGAAAGTAGAAATGCGTATAATAAATTTAGTGCTAATTTTATGTCAACCGTATCTTTCCGTATGGGACATAATATATGGGTATAGGAATATCTTTTCTGAGAATTTGTGGGGTTCATATATTGAAAAATATGCTGAAAACGTACGAAATGTATCACACAGGTCATGGTGCTTCACAATTCAATAGACGACACGTATATGATAAATTAACGGCTATACTGAGTACCCGTAAGAAACAGCACAACTTTTTTATTCGTAACTTTTGTTAGAGAATTTATCAGTGCGTAAAAAGAATATATTCCTTTTATTATTAGCAATAACGTTGCTTGTTTGACGGGAAATAGCATAGACGAAAAACCTATTTACTAGGCCTGTTTGAATTGATACCGATATTTGATGAAAATCGGTATTAACTCTTATAATAAAGATAAGCTCAACTAATTTTCATGAAATATACCACCTACTTATATATATCAAAAAATCACTAAAACCCTATTCAACACTTCTGCTTTTCATTCAATGTGATTGTATGGTTACAGGTAAACAATTTCACCTATAAAGCGTAATTTGAATTCAAAAGACTCATGAAGTCTATGGATTGTGAGCAGAATCTCATTCGAAGTTACACTTCGTCAAACAGCTGAAACTGTGAAAATATGCACGCCCTTGATGCGCATTTGTCGTGATATATCCTGAGATAAGGGACATAGCACCAAACGTTCGCGAAAGAAGTGGGAATTTCATAATTTCAGCAATGTTTGTCGATCTGTAAATGATCCGTCCCAGTATATTCCATGAAATACTATTCTCTTAGTCTACGGATGGTGTGTGTTATAGATATACCTATTTGCTTTTGAATTGAAAACAAGGAAGCAGTAATTATGATTTTTCAACAAGTATCAACAACTATTAACAAGAACATTCAATTTAAAATTGAATTGTAGGTAGTCGAATAAGTCTTCATTGGGGTAGGTAAAACACTTCATACATAAAAATAATTTAAGAGTGTACAAGGCGCTCGGAACTGTCGAGGAGATTAAATGGGTCGTGGTGGTATCAAAATTGCAATAAATAATTATCAAAATGAATCAGGAATGGGAGAGGACGTGTTTCACCGGAGCGCACCGTAAAACGGTGATGATTTTGAGTAGTTTTTGATCGATAAAGCTATAGTCTCTGGCTCATTCATTCGTTTGGCAAAATCACAGAATATTTTGAGCATCAAAAATGATTTCCACGTTGTTGAAGTTTCAAACGGTGCTTGTTAAGAAATCTAATCTCGATAAATCATTCCTGATAGGGCGAAGAAAAAATCTTGAAAACTACCTAAAAATTATCGAAATAGATATATTACGTTTATAGTTTCTGACTTCTCATTTGAGAATCCTGATTTCAGGAACACTAATAAGCATTGTTTTTACCTTTGTTCCTACAGAAAATTGCTGGCATCTTGGTTTTCTCAAACTAAAGTGACAGCGAAGTTGATGTACAGTACTTTTATTTAGTTTTGCCTCTTGGTCAATCCTAAGACTATTTCTATATCTGAATTGAATTGAACAATCCTTGATACTTTTTGGGAGCATTATTCCAGTATGAGCAATATGGTTCGTTTTGCTATCATAAATGTAGCGGATATAAAACATAAGAGTACCTATGAGATTTCTATCAATGTGATTCAATGTGAATCATGCTAATCCAACATTGCTCGCTGTGGTTTTGAGATGCTGCAGGGCTATTGATAATTAAACCTTTCAGCCTATGGAATAACAACGATTTTATACCACAAATTCTTGAACTTTCAATATCGAAGATACCAATTTTTGATTCGCGATGAAAATTCCGATTCCAAAACTCCCCTCGCGTGTTTAATATT